>CAIGRH010026088.1:0-10906 GCA_903798295.1 Fraxinus nigra | reverse complement strand
ACTATACTTTTATTACGTACGTTTGTAAATTTTGAGATTTAATAGATATTAATATGAAAAACTATAGAATAGATTGTCTTAGAAAAATATTTAATAATATTACGTACTATTCTAAGTCCATGTTTGGTACACATTAAAATTTTTATTTTTATTCTTCTACTCATTTTCAATCACACATTCTTCAATAAAATAATATTTTCCTATCACATCAATAACGTTTCCTTCTTTTTCAACCACACATTCTTCGTCAATCTATTATTTCAAAATAATGTGGTTCAAACACTGATCACCAAACAATATTATCAGTAATGATACAAAATGATATCATTATAATTAATGTTGGGTACAATAATAAATCACTTCTGTCTATCATCAAATGCTAAAATGCCCGTTTTGAAACATACAACAATTTTGAAATAAAAGTTCACCAAACAATTAACTGATCATTTTTTTTTTAATCACAGCAAAAATCGATTCTCTTAAAAGCATAGCAATATCAAACTAAGCTTTAAGTGACAAGGCTTAAGTACTTTACATTTTTTTTATGAAGCCTTGAAAATGATAAATAGAGAATTTGTCGTTGAAAATGAATTTTAGAGGACATCCTAGTAATTTTAAAAATGAAAGATCATTTCTGTATTTGGATGGTTATTTTGATAAAAATTGTTTGCTTGAAAATGTAAATCTTTAAATTGTTGATGAAGAATGAAAATAAAATCAGCAACAAGAATTCGTCAAACTAATAGATTTGAACACGATTATGAATTGATGTCCTCAAACAATATTTGCTGCCACCAAAATAAGTGCTTAAAAGCTTTTATGACAAATATTTTGTAGGAATAAACAAATATTAATCCAAGTTTGAATCAAGCAAACAAATTTTGGAAATGGGAACTAAAAGAATATAATTATAAAAACTTGATTTGATTTTAGATTTTGGATGTAATGAAATCAATTTGATGTTTGTGCTATGATTTCAATCTTAAAAATCACTCATATACTAGCCCCCGTTTGAGCTGTTTTTCTCATTCTCATTATTCTACTCATTTTCAATCACACATTTTTCAATAAAATAATATTTTATATCACATCAATAACATTTCCTTCATTTTCAACCACATACTCTCTATCACATCAATAGTAAAAATGAATTATTACTCTCAAAATATACATCAAACAAATTCTATAGAATTACAATTATCATGCACGAAAAGGTGCAAAAACCAAGCTAAAATGGTGTAAAACCGTTCAAAACGACACCAAAATTAAAAAATTCCATGGACAAATTTTTTCACTGGCGGCCGCCCAATACAAAATCAAGCGCCCTCCCAATTCAACAAAATGGCCACTGTAAGCGCAAAACACAAGCCTTGCCCATTTTCATGGATCAATAGTTAAGAGTATTTTCAAAAGATTCTCTTTTAGAAAGAGTATCTTATATATAATAAATAAATAAAAAATCTCTAAATCTGAAGAGTAAAAATTTTATACGCTCCAACAATGCTCTTACTTGCCTCTTTGTTTTGTTTTTTCATAAAATATTTATTGATTTGTCCTCAAAATTTATTTGACATATTTTTTTAATACATCAATGGCCTAAATTCAAATATGATTGGAATGGTTTAAGTAAATTATTGAAATTTGTAATTTACTAAATACAATTAATATAAAATAATAATAAAGAGTGAATTTAGATTTTCAAATTTGAAGAGTCAAATCTACTCTCTATTTCAAAATGTTAAAATAAATAGTTTTTAGAAGTTTATTTTTCTTATATTGAATACATATGGTCTTAATCTCAAAAAGGAGATTAAAAGTCTGTTTGGTAAATCTTTTGAGAAGTCAAAAATTGTTTCTGAAACTAAGAATTTACTTTTAAATCTATTTGGATAATTTTTTTAAAGTGTTATGTTTGACTGGAAGGGTTTTTTTGAAAAAAATTGGCTTAAGATAACCCTTTTATAAAGCTCTTCGACAATGAATAGAAACAAAAGTAAAAGCAAAATTAGTAAAAGTAAAAGCCTATCAAGAGGACCCTACATCTTTAAATTTTATTTTTTTAAAAAAAATAAACTCCTAAATGGGATAACGTTGGGTTAAAAAGAAGGCCTTTGGTTCCTTCATGGCATGGCAACTCTTGTGCCCTACAATACAATAATTATGTTTGGTCTCTGCCCCTAAAAAAAATCCTATTTAGACCAGACATTTTGGGAACTATGTATAAATTGTCAGGCAAATGGTAGTTGTAACATCTCTTCTACTTTCAACTTGATTAGACTCTGGACTGCATATTAGTAACAATTAAATGATTATTTATCAGAGGAACTTGACGTTATTGGACTTTGTAATGAAGTAAAAAAGTGCGTTACATAAAAAAATATCCTAGGAGGTTGAAGATTTTGAGATTGAGCAAAATTGTAAGTATGATATGTATACTAAAATTTGGATGACGTGTCCCGATGTGACAAATCCATAATATTCTTATTACTCAATTGCTAATAAATCAAAAGTAGAGGGATCTACTAAGGTTCCTCGAGGGTCGACTGCTTAGACTAACTTGGAATGACTCCATTCGGATGACAAATTAACACAACCATAGTTTGATTAATTATTCCTCTCAAATAACTGTGTAGAATCTCTACGCGTCATATTTCTTGAGAATACAATTGTGGTTAAACGTGAAAAACGACAAGCTCTTTAGTTCACCATTGTACCACTATCTTATTGTTATCAAAAAACGGTAGTAATGAATAGCCAATTTTAATCAACTATAGCTAATGTGATCACCAACAACATAACCAATTTATAAATAGTTGTCACTACCACTCTAATACACTTATCACAAATATGGTACACATAAATGATTTTCTGCTCATAGTGGGCAGAAGATATAATGTCTACTGCAGATGTGGCAACATGTGAAACTGATATAACAATTTTTTTTTAATTTATTCGCCACCACTAATGTTGTAGTGCCACATATTGCCACATCGGCAATATGCATATTAGTTCTGATATAGATAATGTTGACGAAAACTCAAATAAAATGTACAATTTTGCATTGTGCGCCCTAAACATCTCAATCAATGGCGGGGTTAAAGGCCTAGACACTCGTTTCCTATGTAGGCCTGAGGCCCACGCGAGACTTCATTGTCTACAAATATACATTTGCTGCCTTCCTAAAATTTGGTCTTTGGTATTGCCAATGACTCGATTAGAACTGATTTTTGTTGTCTACCTTTGATTTGAAACCAAGTTGTTGGTGTTTTTGTTTGTGGGCCTTTCCTATAAATCACAATTAGGTAAGTGTCGTGTCATTGTTCCATTCTTAGCACTTACTCCAACACAACAAAATAATTCTATATATTAATCAGGTTGTCCATACAATTAAATTCCTCAAATTACAATTTTTGTTTGTCCGTGATTCATGAAAGAGTTAAGAATAAGTTAGAAGATAATTCTTTGTCCGTGATTCATGAAAGAGTTAAGGATAAGATAGAAGATAATCTTTTGAATTGATATATGCACGTTAAACAGAATAATTCCTTTAGAGGTATAGAGATGACAAAATTCTTCGCCTTCGTCCCACTTCAACCCACATCGGTCCACCCCATATCCCATTTCTATCTAATTAAATTTAAATTTAAATTGGGAAGAAGGAACATGGTCCCTCCATGACTCTTATATTTTTATCTAATTAAATTTAAATTGTATTCTAACAAATAAAATAAATAAATAAACAAGGCAGAAAATGAAGTTATTTTAATTCGAAAATCCCAGCAAGACCTACCGATGCATAACACCATGCGGACATGGGGGAGAGAGAATTTTTATTTTTTAAATTCTAGGGCCACTTAATTCAATTGTATAACATTGGAAATGTTGAATTTATAATTTTATTTCAATCAAGTTAGTTTATTCAAATGATACAACTGGACAAATAGGAAAATGACATAGATACTACCGAAAAATAAGATAATAAACATTAAGTGACATACGTATAATTCATCAATTGTCACACCAACATTTTTCCTTCGTCAAACTAACAAATTAAGATAGGATTACACGATCAAAACAAAATACTATAAAATTAGTTACTCAAACATACTTACTTGGTCACAAGTTTGTGACCTGCATAAACTTTTCACAGCTAGGCCACATTATAAATCTTTTTACAACTTCGTTTCTGTTGTAAATTAAATATCGAAAGACTACAGTATCCCTACACGATACCTCCATAAATATTACTATTATATCAAAACAGTCTTAATTCTTACCTATATATATAGTTTTCAATAAAATACACCCAAACCTATTGACACGTTGTGACACTTTAAATAAATCAAAGATTTCCTTTTGTTAACAATGTCTAAGGTATCACAGTTTAGCTACAACTCTTTAATCCTTTATTGGGTTTTAATTCTATAAAGCATCGGGCTTCAATTAGTTGACTTGGCCCAGCCATTAATATCTAAAGCTAGTCCAACTATGAAAGAGCCCAACAACAATTTGAAAATATTAAAAAAATTGTGCAGTGTATTTGATGCTTTCTGTTTTATAATCTAGAGCACTAAATTGTAATTATTGCATTTAGGCACCATTTGTTTCGAATTAAAATTAGATTGTAATCTAATTCAAAGTCAAATAATTAATATTAATCACATCTTTCATCAGTCTTGCTGCTTTTTAACCACACGTTTCAAAATTTTCTATACTAAAAATTTAATTTTAATCCCCATCAAGCACTCACTTAATGTCTAGGATTGTTAAACAATTTTTGACACGCCTTTAATTTTCTTAATCCTAAATCAATCGAGATTTTCATTTATGTCAGTAATTCTCGTTTGATCATGATCTAAGAGAATATTTGATGTAGATCAACATAATTACAAAAACTTATAAATTTTTTCTGTCAAAACATATATCGATCATGCTTGAAATATATTCTTTGAAATTAACATTAGTTAAAATAATATTAAGCCTCTGTTTGATACACATTAAAATTTTCATTATCATTCTTCTATTCATTTTAAACTACACATTTTTCAATAAAATAATATTTTTCATCATATTAATAACTCTTCCTTCTTTTTCAACCGCATATTCTCCATCAATCTACTATTCCAGAATACATTCTTCTAAAATAATTGGCTTAAACACACCCTAATATAATGCTACATATACATCTTATTTTACATCATTTTTTATATTGTGTCACATATCGATATCGAACAATTAAAAAAAAAATCCGTCCAACAATTTTTGAATTCTCACAAATATAAAAAAAGATGTTCACCATAAAATGTGAACTTAACAAAATTCAATAGCATATTATGCAAATCTGGTTGAAGACACTCGAACAATCTCAATATTATGCACTTTCATATAGTACATACCATAAAAATATAGTACAATTGAAATAAATGTATGACCAAGAAGTACAAATGTCCCAAAGATTTTTGTTATTTCACATGTTGGGTTAGATCATCATGACCAACAATGATGCGAACAACCACTTAAAATATATTGAAGAACCAATAAATTCTTCAAGAAAATGACTTTTCGCGTGTGCTTGTTCTAACAGTACGTCGGTCAGAGACTCGGAAGACCTTCAATAACTGAAGTTGGGATTTGATTTCTTTGTTTCCGAAAATCATTAAGGATTATATATGTGAGCCCATTCACCCTCTACTTGAATAATTAGGGTGTGTTTGATACCATTAATTCTGGCAAGTGAAACAAATTCTAGACCTAATGGTAAAAGAAATTATCACTTTAATGGACGATTTTCATGAAAAATAAAATCAAACGGACACTAAACTTTCAACATTTTTTAAGTGAAAAATGATATCAATCAAACATTTTAGGACTAATTGCAATTATAGTTCTAAAATTTTCAAAATATTACAAATTAGTCCTAAATTCTCTACCACCACCACTTTCACAATCTCACCAAGCCGCTACCTATAGATCCACATAGCACCACCCTTGGCCATCATGTCGTCGAATTCCACCACCACTAGTCTCACTTCCCCAACATCATCTCTCATAATATTGGCCACAAAATTTGTCGAAAACATCCATATTTTTCAGCCTAAAATACCAAACTGTTGTATACAACCCTTCACGACAACCCCACTTTAGGCGCCACCCACGGTCGCGCACCACCACGGCGGTTGCCCCTCACCTCGACAAACCTATACATGGCTTCACATCAATCATACCCGCCTCAAATCATTCTACTGTAATCTAGACATTCTATAGTGACGACGTTCATTTTGCCAAACTCTTCTCCTTCAATTAATCATGCACCCCACAACGCTAAATCCCCAAATTGGCATCAACGAACCATCAACAAACCCAAACAACAATGAGTATAAATCGAATTGAACCAATTATCCCCCCAACCGTTTCAATTTCTGGTCCAAAACTCTCCACGGGGCGCGATGCACGGAGAGAGCTATTTGACCAGAATTGGTGGGTCTTAAGTGCTCCAATCTTCAAATTAGTGTGGGGGAGGACGGTGGGGGAGTGAAGCGAGGTTGGTGCTGGTAGAGTCCGGTGGGCTTGGTGGCCGAAAGGTGGGTGCTATGTGGATTTATATGCGGCAGTTTGGTAGGTTGTGAAAGTGGTGGTGGTGGAGAATTTATGATTTTTTTGTAATTTATTAAAAATGTAAGGATTATATTTGTAGTTGGTTATTTATCTTTTTCATTTTGTTTTATTTGAATATGAGGGTAAAATCGTCATTTTATTGAAAAAATGGTTGAAATGAATCTTTTGCTCAATGAAAGGTGGAATGTAAGGGTGAAAATATCAAAAAAATGAAAGGTAGGAAAATATCAAAAAAATGAAAGATAGGAACGTTTTGCACTATGACATTGAATGTAGAGATATTCTGTGCTATTTACCATTTACACCAAATATAAAATTTTTCATTTAATTCCATTTTGCCATTGTTCACACTTTATAAAAATTGTTTCTTCCATCCGTATCCTTATTTAATATTGTACTATTAATAAATTTTAATTGATTCATAATTATTTTAATATGATGGTAAATTTTATTTAATATTTCTTTTTAATTTCTAATCATGTAATAAGTAATAATTATTTCAACAATATATTTTTTATAATTTGCGGTAATGGTATTATGTTTAATGTCGTTTTCAATTTACTGATAAATGCAATATTTTACTTCATTAAAAATAATTAAAGACTTTTGTAAAATAAAATTTAGTGTAAAATAATTTAAAATAAAATTTGGCGCAAATTAGTCTTCAATAATCTATAGCAAATTTGATGTAACTAGTGGAGAGGAAAAACCAAATTACATCGAGTTTGGTGTATATAATTGGTGAAATGGTTATAGATCCATGCTATTGCAACATATGAAATGGTAATTGTAAATAAAATACGAGAATAGAACACATAGATTTTTCGCCTGGAGTTTAGCTTTAAATGCCTAATCCTGATTTGAACTCCACCCGGAATGAGTTTTGCTCTGCACCGTAGTGGACACCAAATGTCACTATCCTTGATAAAAGGTTGCTGAGTTTGGGACACGATATTTTACTCAACACCTTTCATTCTCTATAAATTAGACCCTTAGGACGTTCATTTGTTCATCCTAGTGATATGCAATCGTAGCATAATATTAAATTTATTCTTTTCCTAAACAAATTCTACATAAAAGCTGTTTTTCCATTTTCATTTAAAGGAGTACAAAAATCAAATTTTTGTTCGTTGTTCTTGTGTTTTGAGGTGCTACCAACAAACACAAGAAGTTTGTCATTGTATCTTGAGGGTCGATTGTCATCATCCGTAAGCACCGTTGCAGAGCAAATTCGACTTACGGACAAAGAGTTCAACTTTTGCTTCGACTATGCATACACTTCGTTTGGCGTTAAATTCTTTTTATTGGTGTTTCATCCATATCCTTATCGTTACTCTGTCAAATTTTTGATAAGATTGGTAAGTTGTTTGAATCAAACAAGAATGGCTCCAGAATCAAGAATCAGAACAATGGCCTCACTTTCCTTATTGTCTTTACACACAATTGAAGTATATAACCACTTGCACTACAGACGTAAATTTCTCTTTTGAATCTAGGATGTGGAATGTGACGAGTCGAACCACCTGATTGGCGAGCCACTTGAGATTTCACATATTTTCTTTTTAATCCGAATATTAGCAGATGGAAAAAAAAAGAATAAATTAAAAAACCTCCCAAAAAGGTTGCTTAAGATTTTTAAGTACAAATCAAATTAGACCATCTCTCCAAAAACTATTTCAACGCCAATTTAAATTTTTTCTTTTTATTTTTCTAAAGGAAAAACCTATTTCTAACTTTGCGTCAAAATTCATTTATAAGTAAATTAAATAAAACTAACCTTAACCAATAAGAAAAAATACATTATTATTATTATTCATTGAGATATTAATGGAAATTTCAGAAATTGCTTTGAGGTACCAATTACAATTCCAATGGTAAACCACTAGATATTTCCATATCAATTAATTGAGATAACGATGGAAATTTGAAAAAAATTGCTTTCATTATGCCACTTTGTGTGGTGGCTGTGAAATCATTTTCAACGAAAAAAAATAAAAATAAGGAAAAATCTTCATTTGGTCTATTGTTTTTGACAATGGAACAACTTTGCTGGGACGCTACTCCTGTAACAAATTACTAAAGAAGTGGATTGAATTTAAATAAATTAAAGTATTTGGTATGATAATTTTTATTTTTTTGACAATTAGAACAAATTCTTGACCCAATGGAAAAAAAAATTCATCACTTTAATGGATAATTTTCATGAAAAACGAAGTCAAACGGACACCAAACTTTTAACATTTTTCAGATGAAAAATTATACCAATCAAACACAATTAATCAAAATTCCCAGCAAAACAAATTCTAGGCAATTTAATTTCATATAATTTTGACCCAATGGAAAAAAAAATTCATCACTTTAATGGATAATTTTCATGAAAAACGAAGTCAAACGGATACCAAATTTTCAACATTTTTCAGGTGAAAAATTATACCAATCAAACACAATTAATTACACAAGTTTGAGAAAAGCGACGTGCCATTTGTACATTTCGAAGTGTACATCATGCTTGACATTGATTTTGTTTTCAAAACATTTGATTCAGATGACTTTTGATCAAGAATTTTTGTTCATATATTTGACTCGCCTAGATTTCTAATTACTGTGAATCCAAAATGGATTATTTTGGTAAACATTTTGGCTCTTATTTACAAAAGTGATGTAAAAAAAAAAAAAAAGCTCGAGTACGACTCAAAATTACTATTGAAGGAATGCAAAAAACATGTACGATGTTTTTTTCCCATTTCCCACTACATGTTTTTCTCAGTTTTACAAACGATACGTTTATTTAAAATAAACATTACTTAGTTGAACACTACATGCCAACAGTCCAAAAATTATATAGAACGTTTGTGACGATTTTCTTCGAAAAGCCCCAATTTCTTAGAATAAGTATACCAAAAATGAAAGAAGAGGAAAACTAGCTAACAATCTATTTACTTAACCACATATTTCAACAACTTTTATCAAAATCTACGTCAAACTGAAGCTAAATCTCATCCAATAAGTCAAACTGAATATATACCCTTTTTGAGATATTTGATAAGGGCAAGTGGGCAACAGACTTACAACGTCAACGCCACAAACTTAATTTTCATAGAAAAAATTGTATAAAAATCAACGTATGTTTTGGTTCAAAGATTTCATCGTTTGAGATTTTTCTTGCTTAGTTGAATAGGAGTTTTGCAGACCAGTCAAGGTACAGATGCTCCTCAACCATTGCCACTTCCCTAGCAAGCTCTCAACCACAAATTCAAACTCTCCCACCTCAAGACATTTTCCATTTTTTGTCCATTATATAGAAAGAGATGTCGGACGAGGAATTGTTGTGGGACATCTTCTCTCTTCTTCGAAATTTGTTACCTATTTTGAAAGGTCTCTTATGATACTCTCAAAATGTCGAGAATATGCCTCTTCTAGAGGTTCAACGCAGTTCGTCAAAAGAGAAGTCCAAGATGACTTATTGAGAAGCGTGGGCCACATGATTTTTGATTTTTCTCAATTAAATTTTTGACAAAAGCGTAGCATAATCTATTTTACAAGTCTAAACAATTAAGGATCGAGTCTTGGCTGAGAATTCGAGAAATACGTACTCATACCGGCAACTGTATTTAGGACTCAAAAACTATTATGACTGGCAAGCTATACATTGTCTAATTTGTCAACCTAAAAGGGCAATATGGTCTATGAAAAGAAGAAAAAGAAAGAAGAGCCCCGAATCATTAATTGAAACGCAACATTCATTGGAATTAGACCATGAAGACCCAATCAGCATCAATTAATAAAATATTGAAAGGTATACAGATTCATGCATGATCGGATTCTTTAAGGCATGTAAAAAACATGTACATGTCAAACTTAAAACTTGTTGTTTTCAATGGTCTTGCTTTGGAGGGTTGAAAAAACACTCCTATTTTTTTTTTTTTCTTTCTTTTATAAGCAATATGTCTCGATTTCATGAATGTAGATCACTTTGTTGAACTCTTCATTTTGAAAATGTTACGTATTTTGAAAGGTGGTATTATGATATTCTAGAAGTGTAATCTGATTTATGACGAGTATGATATGTCTCTCCTAAAAGCTCAATATAGATCATCTAAAAAAAAAAGAAATCTAGAATGGCCCTTATCAAGCTACGTGGGCCACATGATACAACATGATTTTTACTTTTTCGGTTAACATTCTGACAAAAACTTCAGAAATGTCGGTGTTAAGAAATATAATATTATTTTATTTTATTGTATAATAATGGAAGAATATTCATTTTAGATTCCCTTATTTTAGACTATAT
>CAIGRH010026062.1:0-10331 GCA_903798295.1 Fraxinus nigra | reverse complement strand
GACATTTTAAATATTAATAATTATATTATAAAATATTTAAAGTCCATTCGGTAGGGATTAAAATTCAATTAAAATTGAAAATATGGTCGTTATTGGATCTCACTCGTCTAATAAAAGTCAATAATAATGACTAATTTTTCAATTTTAATCCAATTTTAATCTCTACCGAACACACCCTATTGTCAAAAAATTGGCATATTTAACTATGATCAATTGAATGAAAACCACCCAAAATGATCAATTTCACCCACTAATTGAAAGGTAAGGAATTCTCGTACCAAAATTTAAATATGAGGGACCATTTGTACAACAATTATATAGGTTGGGGACCATTTGCGCCAAGCTTTCATTGAATAATGCCGTGATAACCCACTCCCATAGAGACGTACGGATTTACAGTCGGTTTAGTGGCGTCATCTGCCCCCACAATAAATTTGAAAATTCAATATTTTATCCAAATTTTTCTCAAAAAAAAAAAATATATATATATCTTTATAGTTTTCAATTTTTATCCCCACAATTAAAATTTTATGTAATTTGCTCCCATAAATCTTATCTTCTAGCTCGGCCCATGCCTAGAGATTACACATGAATGGAGACACTCTAAAATATGGGCAAAAATCATGAAACAACATTTGAGAGGCACTAAGCCTCTGTTTGTTGCTCATTGGTAAAAGAATCGTTGAAACGATGGCCCTGCCTACCATTTTTTACCATCTTGTTGGGACCCACCAGCTTTGAAAAAAAGGGTCCTATTTTTTCTATTAATGAGGAAAGAAGTTGAACAATCAGATACTAAAACAAGTAGAGACTCTGTAAACAAAATTGAGAGAGTGACGGCATAGCTAGCAACCAAGAAAAATTGTAACACTGATGATGTGAACCTTTAATGTGAGACCGTCAGTTCATAGAGAATCTTGTGAGTTCAATTTTAAAATATTGTAGAAGTTTAAATTTGAACTATGACATGATTTTTCCTTAGCCTGAGAGGCTTTTAAGTTAAAAATCGATCCTCTACTTTTTTATGTTTTTTTACTGGCTTAGTCAAAATCCCATCTTATCACACTAAGAAATCTAATCATAGATTTAGATTTTAGGGGCACCATCTCAAAAAAGAAATTTCGGCGATCAATTTGTGACATCAGAAAATTCAGGAAATGATTTGACAGATACAGAAAAGACAGGAATCAGTTTGCAGAAATTCGAAAACTCTGGGACTAATTTTCAGAATCCTAAGATCCCAGGGGCCAAATTGCAGCATACAGAAAAATCAAGGGTAGAATTGCAAAAACATATAATATTTTCTCCATTCTTATGGAAATAAAATAAATTCAAGAGCCACATAATCAAAATTAGCTTGCAAGTTCAGTATGTCACAGAAAATCTAATTAAAAGTTTCATTGATGGATCGACTAAAAAGGCAAAAAGACAACTTTGAAATAAATCGAATACAAATTCAAGCAAATAGTTAACTAAATTGCCAACCAGCTACCCTCAATACCTCTCGAACTCCCTTGCTCTCCCGGTATAAAATATCTCCAATAGCTTAAAATATTTTTATTTAAATCTTGAGGTACGTCGTATATATATATATATTTTTTTAAAGATGCTACACTTACAGGACTGTAAATTTTATAACCCTCTCTAATTAGCATGAGGCCCACTATTTAATCACACGCTAATTAGAGATAACCCTTTAATGATTGTACAAGAGTAGTGAATGTACGAGAGGTATTTTTGATTTTATTTTATTTTTTTAGTTTTTGCCATGTCATTACATGTACTAATATTATTTTCCTCTACTACTTGGAGGCATTCATCTGCAATTAAGCCGTACAATAAATATTTAACCAAACAAGGTTGAATGTATTACGTCGAGTCGTTGAGCCCCACAAGGCACAAATATCGCGATACATTTATTACAAATTGAGTGTTTACTAGCGTTTTTCCCGTGTCAAATATGACTTTATAACGTGCCAAGTTTGGAGGTCATTTAATTGTCAAATGTCTATATAAATTATTAAAAAACAGTACGATTGCAAAAGCAAAATGCAAAGGATAGATGCACACAATAATCTCGCTACAAGACAACGAAAATGATGTAAACAACTCAAATATCAACCACCAGTATCCAAGNATGTCTATATAAATTGTTAAAAAACAGTATGATTGCAGAAGCAAACGTGCCATGTTTTGCTGTCATTGAATTATGAAAAAGTCATTGGACACTTGTTTCTCGTACACGATATGAATTATGAAACCAGAAATTGGGAAATGGCCACTAAATGCAAAGGATAGATGCACACAATAATCTAGCTACAAGACAACGAAAATGATGTAAACAACGAAAAATATCAACCACCAGTATCCAAGACCTCTGATGACTTTGCAACCTCAATGTCCAGTTCGAGTTTGATAACTATGTATTATCTGTGGAAAAATATCTCACCAAGTGCACGGAAATTAAAGTTTTGAGGACCCAAATGTAAATGGTATAATTTTCCCACAAATGAAAGCCGAACTGCATTTGAAAATTCATTCCAAATTGCTTCTGTAGTATAATATTTCAGGGCGATTGAAAACTCATGTAAACGAATAATGGAAGATCTACCTATAAGGGGCGGGTTGAGGATGGAGATGAAAAGAATTGCAGAGAAAGGCATCACAGAAACAGAAGATAACTTTGGACTCATTTTAATTCCTTGGGCCAATTCCAAAGTGAAATCGCCCATTTCGCCGATCATTTTAATTCCTTAGGCCAATTCCAAAGTGAAATCGCCCATTTCGCCGATCATTGAAGGCGTATTCGAGTCTTAGAGGCCCAAGAGGCGAGTCCACACGAATACCAACTCCATATCCGTATCCGCTTCCAGGCTTATTTCTTGCCCCAGCAGGATCACCTGATACATACAAATTGTAAAACCACCAAAGGATAGAAAATGTTAGTGCTGCAAGTGCAAGTTCGAACCACATTACTGTTCAATATGGTAAATCAAATTTTATATTTTCTTCTTCAAATCTAATTAAGTGCAATCCAATCCAGCATGCCAAGCATTCCGTAAGTGCACAAAATACAAAAGCAAGTCATTCCAGACCATAAGAAAGAAAGTGATCCACATGTAAACATCTAGGAGTTGAAAAGTTTTAATTAAGTCTAAAATTAATAATTTTTTTATCCTTCAAATTGCAAATAAGTTATTTATTGTGAAGATAACAGATTTTTTTCTAAATGAGTAACCTTTTTACTCGGAAAAAAATAACTAATCAAAACATGTATGGAAACAAAAAGTTAATTAAAATAACTTTTACTCATTTTTAAGCTCGGCCAAGCATGTTATTCAGTCGCCAACAGAACTGGAAAGGGAAATACCTGGAACAGACGAGCCTGAACCAAGATCAGTTCCGTAGTCTGCAAATATAGCCCCCTCTACAGGCCCCCTCTGCAAAATATGATTATAAATAAGAAATAGATGGTGGTCAAAGAGTTTTTACTCCAGTTATTCTGAAGGGCGAGCAGCCAAAGGGAAGATGGAAATTTTGTGGTTGAGGGCCAGAAAAACCAAGAGGAATCCTGTATGGCTCATCTAAACTATTCTAATCTGAACTTATTTGTGAAGCCAGGATCTTTTAGACCTATGGTGTTTTTAAAGCTCGTCTATTGAAGCTTTTTGAAAGCCAAAGAGAGAGAATAGAAAAATTTGTCATCACACTTTTAGCCCCTGTCTGAGCTCCGTTATAATTAATTTTTGGGAAAAAAAATGTATTTCGTAATAATGATTTTTTTAAGAACTTGTGGTTATAAAAGAAGAAAAAATTATGGGTTTACGTGTAATATTATTTTATTGGAGAATGTGTGGTTGAAAAGAAGAAAGAAAAATACATTTCGGAATTAATGAAGCTCCAGCAGGGGCTTAATTCCTAAAACATGCTTTATCCAAGAGTAAATCCAACTTCCATTAAGAGTTGGAGATGTTCTCCACCAAAAAAATAAATACTAATACCAAGAAGTAAAAAGGAAAATGGAGACAAAATAATAAGACTCGGAACAAAAATCCAGCTATTATTAAAATAAATAGTAAACAACCCCAATACCGAAAACACAAGAGACCCTCCACAAATAAATTTACATTCCTCCACTTACCAGCGGCAATGAAATTTCTCCGCTTCCGACCACATAAGACCGGCCTGATCCTACAGCCCCTTCTTCATATCCTCTTACACTGTTGGTTCCACCAATTGCAAATGCTTCATGGGGGGGAAATTTACCCACCACATGACCACCTGAGAAGCTGTGTGGAGGAAAAGCTAGGGTAGTCAGCAAACCAAGACCAGCAATTCATAATACAGAGGAATCTTTTTAGGGGCAAGAATAAACTACTACAGGGTCAAAAACACTACAAGTCAATCAACTTATAGTGAAGTTTCATTTTAGCCACCGAACTTTATTTGGTTACAAAGTAGTCGCTGAAGTTTGTTTTTTTGTTTCAATATGGACACTCTCCATTAGTTTTTCTAACAGAATGTTCAACGTGGAAGACCTCTGTGCTGATTTCCAAAAGACACCCACAACTTCTTCGTGCTTCCAATGGAATAATAAAATGAACACAAAGAGGACATACCTAAAGAGAAGACATGCAGGTCCAACAACCCAACCCTGCCTGGCACGAGCATTCACTCTGTTAAAAATTAGCCATTCTGGCAACACAGGGATACCCTGATCCATGTTGAACACCAACTGCGAATTCACAATTTTAACAAACAAAATTGTCAACAAATTTTCTAAATATGAAATTAACAAAGGATGAAGGTAAACAACTAACCATTGAAGACCTAGGGTCAACAGAACTAGTATATACTGTCTCAAGTTTAGCAAGTAGCATATCATCATGAGTATTTCCACTGCAGTAAAATTCGAAATAAATGCATCAGAAGGTATTGCATTCCCTGTATATGAACCAGAGTAACCAAGTGTAATGCATACCTTGCCGTAAGCGGGCTGCCATAGAAATCCCTTATAATAGGATTTCCCTTATCATCACGAGCCCTAGCACGCTGGAATTAAGAATTAATCAACGCAAAGGAATTACTTCTATTTACATGTTGAACAATTGACAGAAGGCAGCCAAATTGGTTGTGACGTATATGCGAAAAGGAACGAATTAAATTTGTTTGAATGGCCAGAAATTCATGCAAGAAAGTTTTTATCCGGAAAAGTAAAGGTAAAAGGAAATATTCCTCCTCAGTATGGTAGCATCAAAGGTTGAAATGGTAGTAAAATTGAAGGAAAAAGTATGGTGAATATTATCCAGAAAACTGAACTTATCCAGTATATGTTTGTTTCCCGTGACTTATTCTTCACCAAATGCTGAGAAGTATAAAATAACTATTCTTTGTGCACTTTCTTTTTCTTTTTCCAATTGCACAAACAAATCAACTGGAGATAATGAGGCAATTCATGTTTTAAAAAAAATGGAGTTCTCAGGGATGTGAGCACAACTCAGAATTAAGGTGCTCTGTTTTTTGAAATAATTGTGTTGAGTCAAAACTTGTAGAGAAAAACGGGAGTTCAGAAAATAATGTGAAATGGTGAAAGGTGATTATCATATAAGTGTTATCGAAAGAAGAAGACAAATTTGATTAGAAACTTATTCAACAAAAGAATATACAACAGCCATATTAAGCTATTACGGAATAGGAGTTCTTCCTCGTAATGCGACTGAGATTTTTACTTCAGAAGCCAAATAATATATTATATCCAATTTTTGATCAATGAGAACCAGCAACAAAGAAATATCTAACTACAGCCGGTTATGGAAAAATATTAAAAGGCAAAAACTATTACATACAATGCCATGAACCTGTGAAATGTACCTGAAAAATAAGTCCAGCTGTTCCATTCCACTTTGGGCTGAATGGCCTGCTGTATTCAACCCCAGCCGTAACACGTCCTATAGTCAGACTATTATTGCTGGGCTGGTTTCCGTGAACAAGTGTTCCAGGGGTTCTTGAATTCTAATTAAAATTAAAAAGAATCAGAATTAGCTAATGTGAAGTTACAGAAGATATAAATTATATGTAGAATCTTAGCTACCTGAATTGTGATTGCTCTAGATGTCCTCTTATCATCTCCTTCAATCCAAGGGTCAGTGTAATTTATCCTGAATATTGAATCAATCTGTCCCCTCTCCAATGAAAGATTAAGCTTTTGGTTCCTCCCAAACAGATTTTTATGATAAATAGCAATGCTGCAATAAAATATTTTCAATGACTTAATTTTGAGGAGGATTATGAACCTAAAGCTCTTGTATTGACAAGAAATAAGAAGGTAAATTATATAAAGGAAACATGCAACAACACGAGCAAAAGTATCTGTATTGTCACAAACATCTAGGCAATTTATACACGCTAAGAAGCATCGCACTTCAGAGACATCATTTCTCTTGGAAATGTTTGATCTCCATTAAAAATATCAGACAGAGTTCTTGACCTTTTTCCAAACACACACATGAGTAGAGGAATGAAAATGAAAATTTTAGTGTGTACCAAACAGGGTCCGAATAAAACACTCGGAACTCTTTTTTATTTAAGGACAAAAGATGGGAGGCACTTCTCAGTTCTCACGATATTAAATGCTATACATTGTATGATTTGCAAATTAGGTTGATGTTGTGTGTGTATTGTGTACCATATTATAACAAATCATCAGGTGCATAATACATTAATTGCACTTAATGTGTAACCTGATAGCATATGCATGCAAATTGAAACTGTTAATTCACAAATGACCATGATAGTGCTTGAATTTAATTCTTAAGGTCAAGAGGATTGAAAATCCAATCCTAAAAGCACAAATCAGTGCTCTTAGTTATTATAAAAGCACAAATAGGGTACTGGTATGGGTATGTATCTAAGTGTCGGATCCATTATTTCCTAAAATATAGGATACGTGGACATGGTTAAAAATAGTCCAAATTTTGGACATGGGTACGTAGATACGTCTTTCAAACTTCAATTTTATTTATTAACCCAAGATGTCATTTTATATAGACCAAAATCAATTATTGAAAAAGAGGTTAAAATGAATAAAATAGAAAATGAGGGACTTCATTACAATTTAAACTTTATGGAATACAAAATTGCACTATATGGAACCCATTTTCATTTAATACAAAGAAAACCCTAAACCATTGAAACTTGGAGGATTCGACACATATCTCTTACCCATACACATACCCATTCGTATCGTGTCCGACACGGGTACTTCGTCCATTTCGAAGAGTCCGAGCATCATAGCATCCTACTACTAATTAAATATTTCCCATTTTCGTGCCCGTGTTTTTTGACATTCCAGTTATCAACCAATGACCCATATGAGCTCAAAGCTTCCACTTAAATTTCAATCATACTCTTGGATATTGATTGCAACTTCAGATTATTTAACAAGGCATTGCACAACTGAATAAATATAGATAGTTTACAAAATGCTGCTGGGTGTTACCTTCCAATTAGTCCAGCTAGAGGCCCATTTGTTATTCTGCAAAGAAATTAAAAAGAAAAAAAAAAGTCAATAAGTGGATGGATACTGGGAGATTATTCAAAACAAAAATATATACCTCAAGTTTAAAAAAGCAGCCAACATAAATACAGTTAAAAAATCACATACCCACTTGAAATTCCTCCACCACCAGAGATTCCTCCTCCACTTTTACGCTCAACAACATTCATTGTCAAATCAACCTTGTCATTTTCTGAAACATAACATCAAATATCATCAGTTTTAGGTCCATTTACATAATATCCATTCATAACTTGCACATGCTCAAATGTATAGAAGCGTCTCCGCTAATTATTAACATATAGAAAGTTACCTCCAGCTGGCTGGGGAATAATACTAACATCGTCCATTATACCCATTGCCAATACTGTATCAACGTCTATTTTCCCTTGAATCATACTGTAGACCTACGTAAGACAAAAATACATATCGACATTTACATCTAACAATAGCACTCAGGTGAAGCTCACCCAACTAACATATTTATGTTGGATGATCTGTGAGAATTGCAACACTAACTAGGATTTGGTGTTTTTAGCTCAAAGTAGAAACTAGAAATGCAAAGGGATGGAAAAAGCACACAAGTGTAAATCTATTTACGCCCTCCAGCTAGGGAACAGATATTTTAATAAGTGCTCAAGCAAGATTTAGAATGATACGAGGCATGTTTGTTACAATTTGCAACAATAAACAAAAAAGAATTGGTATTTCTGTCTCAAAGCAGCAACTAAAATGCAAAGAGAGGAAAAAGTATGAGTGGAGTAAATCTCTTGTGGCTCTCAAGTTGCAAGCAAAGAACAAATATTCCATGAGCACTTCAAATCGAGGCTGAAGATGGATATTAGGCATCATTTATAAGCAGATATCCTAATTTACATAGAAACCTGTCCCTTCTTCGTAGTGAGTTGCCGAAGTATTGTTTCTGGCCTTGTTTTCCCCATGGTAGGCTCACCACTGACGAGAACAAAAAAGCATAAGAGTTAAGACATCTCACGGGTGTTAGTGCTCATATAGACGTACAAGCATCCAAATAGTTACTTACGTCCTATCAAGGAAACGTATGTTTATATTATTGACTTCTGCTTCTGAAACCTGTAACTTAATAATACCTCCTGAGAGAATCTCCACGCCTGAAACCTGAATTAATAATATTGATAAGGACAATTTGTACCAGAATGAAATTTTTCCTCCGCAAATATTGTAGGATTGCACAAGACATGGTGTGTCAGACATAAATAAAAGAAAAGGAGGATGGGGCTAAAAGAATATAATCGTATATCACTCACCATGCCGAAAAGACCCCGCTCCATATACCAACCATTAATGGAGCTTATAACATCATCTAAGCGCCTGATGTTAACAACTTTTCCTGCATAACTTGACACCAAAATGAGAATAAGAAAGTTCTAATATTAGAAAATTCGAAAACATAGAAAAGCTAATGATTTGACTCGTTTGAGATATGTAGTAGTTGAAACAATCAATAAGAGATTGGAATGGATGATCTATAAGCATAAAGATCTCTGGTAAGCTTAACAGAAATTGTACCATATCCATCCCGAAAGGCATCCTCAATGAACTTTGATGGGAGAACATTCGCTCCTTCACACACCAATCCTTGAAACTCTTGATTTGGTTCTACCTTGAACCAAAAGATATTGATATAAGTACACCATAACATCCTTAATACAATATATACTCTATAATGTTACCGAATGCTCTTTTCCTGGGCAACATGCATGCAACATCATCATTCCATAAACACCAAAGATGAACTTAATTCATATCACGTTCATCTAAAAGGCACAACACAAATACACATCCCAGTGACATAATAATATATACTTCAAAAGATTGCACCTTTGTGCTCTATGCACAACATCAAGAAATTTACATACACCACATTCATCAAAAAGTATGGGCACGCGCATATTTGAAAATCGCCATGATCAGAGACCCCCAGTACCTGAAAAACCAAGCAAATGCCATCCCGGGTGTCCACAGCCAAAGGCATACAAGAATTAAAGTACCCACTAGCAATAACCCTATGCACATCTTCCTGGACCTCGCGCACAGTGAGCGCTGAATTTGCCCGCGAAGCTTTTAATGCATTCAGTACCTCATTCTCCAAATCCTTCCTCTCGAGTTCCTCCCCATCCTTGTTCCTCACCAACACTTCACTTATTAAAACCCTCTCTTCTGCCCCCGCCCGACTACTACTCACATTCTGAGTCTTGGACTGAGACATCACCCCCGGGTCATCATTACTTTTCGACGGAGGCCCAGAGTCAGAATCTGTTAGAGAAAATGAAGCACAGCAAAAGAGGGGGGATTTCGATGGCATAGAATGAAAATGCTTAAGTTCATTGCAGGATTTTCCGACATTACAGTTAAAAAACTGAGTTCGGAAGAACTGGGAGAGGGAATTAATAGGGTTGAGATTGAAGGGTATGTTGGGGAATTGTCTGTGACTAAATTGGAGGGAAGAGAATAGGACGGTAGATGGACGAGGGTGGGGAAAGAGAAGAGGGAGTTGGAGAGAGGTGGAGGTGAAGCGAACGTCATCGTTTTGGGGCATTATTTCTAGGGTTTATTGCAGCAGCGGCACTCTAGATACAATACTGCTGAATCAATGGTGATGACACCTTCGGATCCATTTTGGGTCGTGAAAAAGGGCCGATATATTGAGGCAGAGCCCACTTCACATGAATAGCGCCCAAAAATAATGGGAAAAGTTCATATCTAAGATGTATTTTATAGGGAAAAATTCATATTT
>CAIGRH010026044.1:0-12272 GCA_903798295.1 Fraxinus nigra | reverse complement strand
AAACTAAGTAAACGTGCATTGCACATTGCTTGTACCTAATTACATAATAAATTTTATTTAAACATTATTATAGAAATCTAAAAGAATTTATTTTTATATAAAAGAAAATCTCTTAAGAAAAAAGAAAGTGAAAGAAAGATAGTTTAAGCATCTGTTTGGTACACATTAATTTTTTTCATTCTCATTTTTCTACTTATTTTCAATTACGCATTCTTCAATAAAATAATATTTTCGATCACATCAATAGTTTTTCCTTCTTTTTTAATTACACATTATCCATCAATCTACTATTCCAGATACATTATTTTTTTCATTCTCATTTTTCTACTCATTTTTAACTACGCATTCTTCAATAAAATAATATTTTACATCACATCAATGACTTTTCCTTTTTTTTCAATTACACATTATCCATCAATCTACTATTTCAGAATACATTATTTCAAAATAATGTGACTCCAACACACCCTTATAGAATATCAATTAAGATACAAATAAATGAATAAAATAGGAAATTCAATTTTTTCTCTGACAAACACGAATAAATTTGTCGTGGAAATCATAATAAGAGTTACGGTTATGTCTTATCAAAACTCAAAAAATATCTTTAAAATTATCCCAAAAGAATGGAAAACAATGTCCAATGCAATTATCTGTGGTTCTTCACCCTTTTCACATCATTTCCAACTTTCGTCATACTTATCTTTTAATGTCTGTTTGGGTCATATTATTTTAAAAAAATATATTTAAAATAATAAATTGATGAAAAATGTGTGATTGAAAATGAAGGAATTTTTTTTTGATATAATGTAAAATATTATTTTATTGAAAAATATGTAATTAAAAATGAGTAGAAGAACGAGAATGAAAATTTTAATGTATACCAAACATGAGATATTTTTATTTTTATTTTTGTGCGATTTTTGAGGAAGAATGTTGCTTTTTATTATTATTATTATGATTTTAAATTTAAAATAGCATATTTGTCTATTGGCAATATTTAAATAGCGAAAATTATTTATTTGAAATCAAGATTCTACAAAAATAAATAAATAAATAAATAAAAGTGAACGAGTCACTACAAAAGGAGCCGTCCTCAATTTCAACTTGTTCTATTGGATGATTTGGAATCTGAGTATTCGAACGTTTCACGCAATCTCTTTGAACTAAACATGATTTTTAATGCTTTGATGCTATAATAAAGCGTATTATCTAATTTTCTATCACATTATAATATTAATAATTCACAATTAAATTATAACAAGGATAAGGATATATTTTATATATTGTGTTCCAATAGGCAAGAGACACGTGTGTTGAGACAAAAAAAACTTTTTGTAGTATAATAATAATAATAGACATTTTCTACAAACGTTGTCTTTTCATTACAGCTATTAAATTAAAAATAATAAATAATAATAAAAAAAACCTTGCTTTTAATCACTTTTCAACTAATTTAGAATTAATAATTAATTGCATAGTATGCCATAAAAAGAAATCCCAACTCTCCTTCCATTTTTCGATTTCCAGCCTCAGAGAAGCAACGACGTCGCATAGAGCCGACTCAACACTGTGGTAGCTAAACGGGTCCATTTAGTGCGTCCTACAGTCTCTCACACCAAAAATAAAACCAAATTGATCGACCATATCCACTCATTCAACTCAAGAAAGAGTTCAGTTAAATCCATTCTCTCTTCTATAAAAATCCTTCATTTGCTTAACAAGCCATGGAAATTTCTTGAAAACCTTCAACATTTCACCAAGAATTCAAATTTAAGGCTTAATTTGTTGTGGGTTTTTCCAATAATGGTTTCTCTGGAAGATTCGCGCTCTCATTCACACTCCAATCCCAACATTACTACTCACTTTCCTCGAACGCGGCCCTATTACTACACTCCGCCGCCGTCCTCCGCCAGGATCAGCCGTTCGATGGGCCGTTCCATGCGTACTATACGTTCAAAGCACTTCCAAACTGACCTGTCCGGTCCCATCTACGAGAAATCGTCCAACGGTTCTGAAAACCTAACCGACTCGGTTATAGACCTTCGCCTCGGGGAGCTCACCAATAAATCGCCGATTGATTCGAAAGCTTCGTCTTCTTCCGAAATCGACGAGTTTTTGGACATTTCCCAAGCTTTCAGCGACTTCTCCGCGTGCTCCAGTGACATATCTGGAGAGCTCCAGCGCCTAGCTAGCCTCCCCTATCCTGGCCCAAATCAGGGACCAACACAAGACCCGGAGCCCGAACCATGTTCGGGCTTTTTGCAGAGAGAGACGTTTTCCACGGAAATTATTGAAAGCATTTCTCCTGAAGACCTTCAGCCTACTGTAAAACTCTGTGTGGACGGGTTGCAATCGTCCTCAGTTGCAATTAAAAGGTCAGCAGCTGCTAAATTGAGACTATTGGCAAAAAATCGAGCTGATAATCGGGCCTTGATTGGAGAATCCGGTGCAGTGCCCGCTTTGATCCCGCTTCTCCGGTGCTCGGATCCGATGACTCAGGAACACGCAGTCACGGCTTTACTCAATCTCTCACTTCTTGACAGCAACAAAAGTGTGATCACAGATGCAGGTGCAGTAAAATCCTTAATTTACGTGTTAAAAACAGGCACAGAGACTTCCAAACAGAACGCAGCATGCGCTTTGTTAAGCTTGGCTTTGATTGAAGAGAATAAATTGTCAATTGGTGCTTGCGGTGCAATACCTCCATTAGTGGCACTGCTCATAAATGGGTCGAGTAGAGGGAAAAAAGATGCTTTGACAACGCTGTATAAGTTATGCTCGGTGAGGTTGAATAAGGAGAGGACAGTGAACGCGGGGGCTGTGAGGCCGTTGGTGGGGCTAGTGGGAGAGCAGGGGACCGGTTTAGCGGAGAAGGCGATGGTGGTGATGAGTAGTTTGGCTGCTATTGAGATGGGACAGGAGGCAATTATAGAGGAAGGTGGTATTGCGGCACTGGTCGAGGCAATCGAGGATGGAAGCGTTAAGGGGAAGGAATTTGCAGTTTTGACTTTGTTGCAGTTGTGTAGAGAAAGTGTTCGGAACAGGGGATTGCTTGTTAGGGAGGGAGGCATCCCACCTCTTGTTGCCCTGTCACAGACTGGTACAGCAAAAGCTAAGCATAAGGTGAGTTTTGGAACGTATTGTCCTTCAATTATTTCGACAGTATGCTATTTTTACCATAAATTATGCCATTTTGAGAGCTTCCTCTCAAAGTAGGGATAATTTATATACTTCTTTTGCGAAAAGAATATGTTTAAGAGCTTCCTTTTGGATTCATATGTTTAAAAGTGACTGCCAAATTGAATGGAGTCTGTTATAGTTCCAATTATGGTACACAATTCTAGTGCTTAGTGCCCAAGTTATTCGCGATTACATTCATTAACAGGGATCACAATTTTAGCTATGCATTTGATTTCTGTAGGCTGATCTAATGACTGTTATAAATATTTTAGATTTATTTTCGAATGAGAGGCATAGAAAGTCTAGCTAGTTGTATGGAGCTTGTCGAATTATTGAAGATAATAATTTGAATACTGAACTTCAACACCAAGAACTAATAATTTTGATTATATCATAGTTATTCATGGTGTGATCTTGAGATGGATGTTTGTTAACCATTCATTAAATTATGAATACACGCCATAAAGGAATAATTGCTGCAGTAATCGTGGGGTTGTCTACTATACTGTTGCTTGTAGTTTTGGGTACCATGAATTGAAAGCTACATTTTTCTTGACCCATTGATGTTTTCATGGGAGGAATTATATTGATGGTGTATAGTTGTGTTCTTGGCAGGCTGAAGCACTTCTTGGGTACCTGAGAGAGCCTAGGCAAGAAGCTTCTACTTCGAGTTCGTAAAGACTCACATAAATTGTTCTGTGTAATATCATACGGTAAACGGTTTGTTGTTGACTGTATATGGTAATTGTTTTGATGGGATTTGTACAGAGTAGTCGAGTATTTAGGAGTACATCATTAAATTTTCAAAATGATTAGAAGCTGACCTGACCTTCTAGCTGTATTTTGGTCGACTAGGTTCTTTTTTGGTTTGTATATCCCCGTCATTGACGGTATTTGTCTCTATGGAGGGTGGATCTTGTTTGTCTATAGTGCGTTTTTGATTGCTGAGAATTTGGGTTATCAACCTCCTCATTTGTGTTGTTTTATTTCGGTGATCAAGTTTATTAGTTGTTCTTCCATAAACGGAAAAATATCTTTTGAGCTCGACCTGATCTAGGTTATAGAAAGGTTTAGTGTGCTTGAGATTGTGTTTTCTTTAAATTATAACATGTCTGTTGCAATTTACTGGATTCCATTGCTGGATATTACATTACCTTCTCCTCTGCCTTTTATGTGCTTCTCAAACTCGTAAGCTCAAACTAGTTCGAACAAGATCTCTACTGATTAGGGCATCTCTTGTTTCCATCCTGCTGTTACAGCACGAGTTTCTATCTCTAAAATTCTAAGACGACGAATCCTCCTCAAAGTTTCCGTTGCAGATGTTTAGTTATGATCCTTAGGTCCTTTGTTTAACTTCCTCCATACGGCTTATATCAGACTGCAGAAATCATTATAACTCGTTTGGCAGGGCTTCTAGGAAACAGCTTCTTGAGAGAGTTAACATTGCGCGAGTTTTCTTCTCAAGCTTTTCTAGTTCTATAAAGCATTTTCCGAAAGAGGATTCAAAATGAAGGGATGGTAGGTAGGGACCCTTTGTTCTGAATTGTGTGTTGTAAAATTGATCAATTTGAAATGTGATGGTCCTACCAACATGCATGAGTAGGTTCAGACAGGCAGATACCAACCCCACAAGAGATTTTAAAGTAGTTGGGGAGTGAATATGAATCTTTCCTTTTTCTTTTAGCTTCGTCGTGTTATGAACTTATGATTCCATTAGCTGGCGCTGCCAGGAAGGAGTAGGTATTTTTGTTCTGCTCTTTTTACTTTTGCATCACATCTCGTCTTCTCTTTGTATTTTTCACATTCTATGGAGTGTCGGTGCACTTTAAATGGGTTGGATCGTAAACAAATGGGCCTCCAATCTAATCGCACTTAAACCTATATATGGACTAAAATCCATTATATTGAGTCCTTATTTAGCCCTTAGTGTCATATTGGCCAATCAATTTGATTTTGTTTTACCATAAGTCACTCAACTCCATACTTAGTGTCACATTGGTCACCCAATTTGATTTTGTTTCATTATGACCATTCAACTTCATACTTAGTGTCACATTGGTCATCCAATTTGATTATGTTAAATAAAGTTATCAAGTGGTTTGCTTGAAATTAAGTACGAAGTTGGATGATCATGATAAAATAAAATCAATTTGGATGACCAATATTACACTAAGCATGAAGTTGGATGAACATGTGAAATAAGATCAAATAAATTGTTCTATTTGTATATTAAGACTTACGTCAAGGATTACATAATATATATGTGGCATCCCGTCATTGGTTGGAGGGAAAAAACAATTTCCTCCAACCAATAGTATATTGTCACGTGTAAATTATGTAATTCTTGATGTAACCATTAATGTACCTGTAGCAAAGTCCAAATCAAATTGAACGATCATGTGACACTAAATATGAAAGTGGATGGTCATTGATAGATTCAACTTCGGGTTTTACCTTATTGTGTTCAACCAAGAAGGCGACTTGTGTGAGAACACTATCTTGGAATATGCGCCTATTCTTATTAATAGTAGTCTAAATCTTTATTTATTATATATTTGTTTAATTTTTTAATCGATGGAGATGTACCTATCATAAATTTAAAATTTTGAACCTACTTTTGGATTTTGGACCTGCACGAAAAAATCACGTAAGACATGTTTGCAAGGTCGGCCTTGACCCAAGGTCAACTAGGCAATGGCCTATGCCCTCAAACTTTTGGGGCCTCATAATAAAAGCCCAATCTACAGTTAGTTCACAACCTGTCCAAATGTCACGCAGTGAGAATGCTTAACTCCTTATTCGGCACGACAAGCACGTTAACAGCTAGACGCGAGGTCTATCTTACCAATAGTNATCATAAATTTAAAATTTTGAACCTACTTTTGGATTTTGGACCTGCACGAAAAAATCACGTAAGACATGTTTGCAAGGTCGGCCTTGACCCAAGGTCAACTAGGCAATGGCCTATGCCCTCAAACTTTTGGGGCCTCATAATAAAAGCCCAATCTACAGTTAGTTCACAACCTGTCCAAATGTCACGCAGTGAGAATGCTTAACTCCTTATTCGGCACGACAAGCACGTTAACAGCTAGACGCGAGGTCTATCTTACCAATAGTGCACTAATGATATATGATCAAATGCAGATATTCTCTCTTATATCCTACTCATAGCATGCGTGTATGCCAGTTGTTCGGGTATGCCGGCCAAAGAATGAGGGGAGGGCGGCCTTGAGGTGTTGAATCTCGGGAGCCAAACCTGCGATCCGTGAAACCAAGACTGGATAAAAACTTTTAGTTTTAAGTAGGGATAGAAAAAGAGGCGTGAATTGATGAAGGGCCAAAAGAAGAAGAGGATCACAAGAACATCATTGCACACAAGAATAATTACAGTAACCGGAAATGTAATTTTAGTAATCAAGAGTTTATGAGTAATGGGACGACTAGTGGGTTTCAGATAAAAATTCCTAATAAGGCAAGTGCAGGGCATAGTTTATCAAATGTTTCTGGTAAATTTAATGAGATGGGTGGTCAAAACCCTAAAATCAATTCTACCGTAATGGATATTCTGGTAAATTTTCGAGAGATGAGTTTTTTGGGTAAGGATGAAATTGGGAAAGGGACATGTGATATTGCCCAGAAAAAGAGGAGGGGGAGGGGGGTAATGGGATGAACGAGGCACTGGCTGCAATAGAGATATTGGGAGAGGTTTAATGGAAAAGATGATGGATATGGCACAGGAAGTGGAGCGGATGTGAATGCAGATGGAGCTAAAGAGGAATATGATGATACTAGAGTTGTTCCAGAGGATTGTGGAGGTCTTTACAGGAAAACTAAAAAGATAAAGCAAATGTCAATGTCTCGTTGCTAAATTTGAAGTTGGAATGAGTGTTTCTTTGCCTTCAAGTAAGGATATTTTTGAGATTGTTAGCGTTAGTTGAGCAGTGTGCTGTGGGAAATTGATTATTTCCCTTCGAGTAAGCTACATTAGGTCTCTTCACTAGAATTGTGTAGAAATCGTGCACAAGACATAGCTTAAATGTATAATAGGGTTTCCTATTTGGAAATTTTTTTTTTGTAGCTCAGTGTCCCTGTGACTCCTCCCTATTTGTAACATCCATTTATTATCATCTAACGGTAAAAGAGTCATGTTTGGTGTACAATATTGTCGACAACTTTGTTTACATAATGTCATGTGACATTATGTTATTAAATAGTTTTAATAAAAAGTTATTTTTATAGCCAACAACTTTTTGCTAACACGCCATATTATCAACAAAGTTATCATAGATGATTAATCAAATAACAAAATCCACAATGAAATTATGAAAGGATACAATCATGGAGGAAAAGAACATTTTGCAACTAAGAAAATCGAAAATTTTGACATTTCAAGATATATCAAAATCTATGCATTAATTCTTTAAAGTGTTGTTCGAATCAATGTATAAAAAATTGTCACAGCACAATAATGTCGAACTTTGATGCAACTATAGCTAAAGTGAAGAAAATAACTCCCCACGCACTATCATGCAATGTGAATTGACTTGCAGCAGACAGCAACACAATATATTTCAAGCTCACTCTAAAGAGTGTGTGCGCGCGCGTTGATTGCACAAATAGATTTTGATAAAAAGTTAGAATTTTAGCAAATTTTAATAAAAGTCAATAAAATATGTGGTTAAAAATTAACAAATATTATGATTTCATGAAATATATAGTTAGAATTAATTGTTAAGTTTGATTTAAATTTGAAACTAAAGAGTATGATTTTGGCTTTTGCACATCTCAAAGCTAACTTGCAAGTGATCTAGTCAAAGCGGGAGACTAGTAAAAAGTCAGGAGTGGTGTGCGAATAAGTCTCTTTTGGAATGAGATGTCTGTCATTCACTTATCTATTAATTTGGATGTCATTATCAGTCCTTCTCTCATTTCCTTTTAATTCGTGGATGGCGCCATCAAATTTTATTATATTTTATTTTTTTTTCTGATTTTTTGTCAATTCACAAAAAAAAAAACTTAAATGGGCCATACACATGTTTATGAAGCTCACAATTTGTTTAGATAGAATCAAAATTTTTGATGGAGTCTTTGATTGAAATATCGCGAGTTCCATAAAATAGGTAGTTAAAATTAATATAATTTATTTAGATAAAATCAAAATTTTTGATGGAGCGTTTGATTGAAATATCGCGGGTTCCATAAAATAGGTAATGAAAATTAATTATTAATTTTAACTTAAATATTAATCCACTTTTATAATTGAACCAAGCTTGGATGGAATAACTTGGGACAATGCAAAAAAGCCACCTTATAGTGTAGGTTCCATTTGAAAATTGTTCCCAAATCCCAACCAGTTCTCAACTTCTTAGTTGTCTCTCTTAATTACATAACAATAAAATGTTTGAATTCAAAAGATTCAATAAAAACTGAACTCCATTAATTCAGTAAATAGAGGGTACGACTTCAAGAGTTTGTTTGAGAAAGATTTTAATCAAAATTCTAGCCGTTATAGTCAACTTATGGACCCCACCGTGAGGGAAAGTCAAAAATGTTGGTTGATTTGATAGTTAACGGTTAGAATTTTGATTAAAATCCCTCCCAAACAAGCTACAAATATAAAAATCAAATGTATCATTGCACTGAATGAGCTTGACAAAGGGACAGTACAATCGATTCACTTGATCAAGTCTCGCATATTTGGCTCAAACAACCCTCCTACTTTTTGGACAATTTTCATTAATTAAAAAAAGAAAAGAAAATTAAAAGCTAAGAATTACTTGGTATCCTCCTCCTCTGGTTTGTTGCAGCAACAAATGCTTGGTTTGAAGCCCTTTTCCAGCATCTTTTCTACCTCTTCAAATTGCAATCCTTTTGTTTCAGGTACTAGGAAAAATATAGCGACAAGTCCAAGAAACGAGAAACCAGCAAACAAAAGAAATGTGCCAGCAGAACCAAGAGCTTCTGTTAGTGTTAAGAATGTCTCGCTCACTATCAGATTAGAAACCCAATTAGAAACTGCTGCGATTCCTCCACCCAACCCTCTGAATCTCAATGGATATATTTCAGAATTCACAATCCATGGGACTGTTCCCATTCCAGGCGAGTACGATATAATATATAGTCCCAGAAGTAGAACTGCAAAAATACCAAATTTGGAAGGGCAACCTTTCGTGTACCAAGTACGACGTTCTTGACGACATGAACCTCGTATAGCATCTGTTAAAGCCAAGCATGCTCCAGGATGATACTAATAGATGGCAAACATGGCAAAAAAATGAGGAGAATTAGGACAAATAATAGTAAGTAAAATTGTGAAAAGAGGAAAATTTAATATGGAAAGCTCACATTGTTATCTCCATTAGCACAAAAGGCACAGTTGGACGAGGCTTTCAAGCACGACATGCAGTTCCAAGATGATGCATCAGGGGCTTGTAAGAAACGTGGACATGTGGAGTTTCTACCAAAGTGAAGGGATTCAAGGCTGTTAACTTGTGGAGAATGAATTGAAGTTTCGTGAAACATGACAGATAATGCAACAAGGCAAATTATAATTCCAAACATAGAGATAATCATCAATCTTCGCCTCCCGAATCTGTCAACAAAAAACATACTAACAATGGAGCCGACAGCATTAAGACCGGATGTGATGAGAGAAAGTGCCAATGCTGTCTTGTTTGAAGCAAACCCGGCCAGTTGAACAATCGTGGGACTATAGTACATGACAGTGTTTATACCCACAAATTGTTGAGCAACTTGAACGGTTATACCTGCATATAGGCCCCGACGCACAACTACGTTACCCCACGCGCTCTTTAGTTTGGAAAGGACGTTGTCACCTATCGAACCTTCCTCAGCCTTCTCTGCTTCAATAGATAATTGTAGAGCTTTCATTTCATCCTCGACTTCATTCGGAGGATAAATTTTCTCTAAAATAGCCCTAGCTTCCTTAACCTTGTCCTGATTAACATTATTATGTGGGAATTGTTTATAAATTGGAGAAATATATGATTTATAATATGAAACAGTAAATCTAAGAGAGTTTTACCTGTCTATATAACCATCTGGGAGACTCGGGAAGTGACAACATTAAAATGAATTGAACGACGGCTGGAACTCCTGCTACCCCAAGCATCCATCGCCAGGTTCCAGGTGCCTTACAACACATCAATTTCGTGTTATATTAAAGGAATGTAAACATAGGAAAATCTAAAATAGTGAAAAGGCATTAGAAAAACTACCTTGGTGAATGCCAAGTTAATAAGATATGCTAAAAATTGTCCCCCTGTAATTAGCAAACCGTTTGTGCTAACTAATGCTCCTCGAATTCTAGCAGGAGAAGCTTCAGAAATGTAAAGGGGTGCTGTCATGGAAGCCATCCCCACTCCCAAACCAACTAATATTCGCCCAAGGATTATCATCCATGGCGCTGGAGCAGCGCACATGACTATTGCACCACAAAAGAACAAGATATCGGCTAGAAGAATAGATTTTTTTCGACCAAACTTGTCATTGATCCAACCACCAACAGCAGCACCAATAATAGCTCCTGCTACAGCCATGCTCACAATTGTTTCCTACACAATGAACAAACATATTAATTGTTCTTGAAATGTATGAAAGTCGAGAGTTTAGAGAACACCAGTTACTTACCTGCAACCATGTGTGCCTGTCAACAGATTTGAAGTCGTCTCGAATGTAAAGTGATGCACCAGAAATAACACCTAATAACCAGCAGCAATTTAATAACGTTATAGACCATTGACAATATGGTATAATGTGGAGTTCAAAGTAATTCATGCAAAATTATTGAGAAATTACCAAACGTGATGCGGAAACAAAAACACACAAACGAGCCAAAAAAGAGGGAAAAATTATTTTAAACGTGGTTCGACAAACAGCCACAACACAGTGTTTTCCTCACTCCTACAACTCTGCATACAATAGAACAATCAACGTAAGACACACAAGTTCGAACCATTGTTTTTTCCTAGTTTCTCCCTAACAGTTTTCTTTTCTAAACTCATAAAATTTTAGATGCATGTAATTCTCTACCCAGATTCATGTCATCTTGGTGCCAAGCAAAATTACTCTCAATGGAATGTCATGAATTTATAGGAACGACCTTTCCTTATTGGATTAGGACTCCTCCTAATAGCAAAAGGATTATCTTTTCCAATATCGAAAAAAAGAACTCTTTTACCTTATCGCAATATTTCATTTTTGTTGTCAAACTAAAATTCTTTTTCCTTTTCATAATAGAAACTCTTTTATTTCCCAAATTTGAATCAATCCCAATATTTATAATGAAGTGAGTAAAACGAAATTAACCGTTACCTGTGTCATAACCAAACAAGAGGCCACCAATGCCAGCCGATAAAGCAAGTCGCATAATATAAGGAGTTTTCCAAATTGTTCTCCAGCATTCTGTGAATTCGGTTTTATCTGGCTTAGAAATACCACCCTCCATGTTGCTCCTTTCGCCAAAATAACTTCAGTAATGGACTTCTATAAAATACGAATGAATTCGAAGATAAGAATATATGAAGTCATACAAAAATATAGAATTAATTTCATCTGATATTCTAAATTTTCGATGGAAAGTTTTAAGTGAAACAATCATACATATACTTCCTCTCAACATCTACAATAGTAAAAAAAAAACGAACACCAGCACATTTTCACAAAAATAAGAGATAATTATGATATATATATTTTTAAATCCTTGCAAACAATAATTGTAGTTCTTTATATGTTGTCTTAGACTACTTATCTGTCAAACAAATAATTAATAAATAGGAGCCAACAATAATGTTCCACCACTGAAGCAATCGGTCCAAATTATCCCGTTTAGTCAAATTACAATTCGTTCATGATTGATGAAATCAAGAATTCAAATAATTAAGTTATAAGCGAACGTGTAATCCTCTCAAATCAAAAGTTTCAAAACCTTGGAATAAAAAGTGACGATTGTAACTCTCAATGGAGCCTGATTAACCCAATGAGAATTAGAAATTTGAGGGTTATGTCATTGAAATTCAGTTTTAGAAAATTAAAAATTAAAAATAAAAAAAATCACTCGTAATCTGACA
>CAIGRH010026004.1:0-12593 GCA_903798295.1 Fraxinus nigra | reverse complement strand
TGAAGTTGGATAGGAATTTTATCTAATCTCAACAATCATAATATGAATTGAACTCTTATTTTAAATTCCTATCTAACTTCCTTTCTTTTCATGTTTGTCTCTGGAACTTTTTTTCTTCCAGCTATTTGCTTTTCTCTGCACATTAGTTACTAATATCTTTTTCTCCTTCGAACTATTAAATTTTCCATCTCCGAGCGATCTATTGTGATTGTTGAGCAGACAAATTTGTTGGAAGAAGCTCTCTTACTGTTTGCATTATTTTGCCTGAATAGAAAGTTCTCTTCAAGATTGAGAAATTACTTCACCTTTTTTCATGCTTGAATCCTCTTTGATTTCTTTACAATAAGAGAGGAAATATTCTGGGATTTTATGTTAGATACATAGTTTTTTAAGGGGACGGTTTTATTTTTTCACTGCCCTGCAGCTCAAACAATGGAATTATATTTATCTTCAGGATATCCATTTTAAATTTTCGAAACTCTGGATCTTACATCTTACAGGTTGACCTAACAGAATATCTGGAGAAGCATGAATTTGTCTTCGATGCGGTGCTGAATGAGGAAGTGTCAAATGATGAGGTAATAACTGAGCGTCTACGGATCTGAAATTTCAGTTGCTATATAAAGTGCTCATGCTGGTCTTAGACCCTTGTTAATTGTTGTCCACATTCNAATTATATTTATCTTCAGGATATCCATTTTAAATTTTCGAAACTCTGGATCTTACATCTTACAGGTTGACCTAACAGAATATCTGGAGAAGCATGAATTTGTCTTCGATGCGGTGCTGAATGAGGAAGTGTCAAATGATGAGGTAATAACTGAGCGTCTACGGATCTGAAATTTCAGTTGCTATATAAAGTGCTCATGCTGGTCTTAGACCCTTGTTAATTGTTGTCCACATTCTATTCGTCTAGGTGTATCGTGAAACTGTGGAGCCCATTGTTCCAATAATTTTTCAACGCACCAAAGCAACTTGCTTTGCTTATGGGCAAACAGGTAATGGCTTAACCTGAGATGATGAATTTGAGTTATATGTGCCTTTTGAGATCCCACATCTCATTGTTTACTCATTTATTTATCCATAATCCAATGAGATTTCGCTTACCTTTATATTTGCTTTTCCTCCTCTTGCATCCTGGAAATTTGTTCAGGAAGTGGCAAAACTTATACTATGAAACCGCTGCCCCTTAAAGCATCTAGGGATATCTTCCAGCTTATGCACCATACTTACAGGAACCAAGGCTTTTGTTTGTTCGTTAGCTTCTTTGAGATATACGGAGGAAAACTCTTTGATCTACTCAGTGATAGGAAGTAAGCTGTTGCACTAGGTTTCTCTATGTATCTGTTAGAAACTGCTATATTGTATTTGAAATTTCATGAGATTTAGAATTTTTCTGCAGGAAACTTTGCATGAGAGAGGACGGAAAACAGCAAGTTTGTATTGTGGGCTTGCAAGAGTACAAAGTATCAGATGTGGAGACAATTAAGGATCTCATTGAGAAAGGTAGTGCAACTAGAAGTACGGGCACCACTGGTGCAAATGAGGAGTCATCTCGATCACATGCTATTCTTCAGCTTACGATTAAGAGGTCAGTTGATGGTAGCGAATCCAAACCCCCTCGAGTTGTTGGCAAGCTCTCTTTCATAGACCTGGCTGGAAGTGAACGCGGTGCAGACACTACTGATAACGATAAACAAACAAGGTATATATCAATCATCTTTGTTCCCTTCATTGTAGGGGAAACTCTCTGTCATCTGTTTAAATAGAAATCTTGCAAAAACAAAAATGCATGTACATTTTGTATCTGATGCATGCTGTCAACAGCCTTTTGGCTTGCAAGATGTATTTTCTATGACTGTGTCCATCTGTTTATTTTTCTAGCTCTGCGTGATACCAACAAACTGGATTTTGTTATTGTGCAGAATGGAAGGAGCCGAGATCAATAAAAGTTTGCTTGCACTGAAGGAGTGTATTAGAGCACTTGACAATGATCAAGGCCACATTCCATTTAGGGGCAGTAAATTAACTGAAGTTCTGAGGGATTCGTTTGTTGGAAATTCTCGTACTGTAATGATATCATGCATTTCACCTAACTCGGGATCCTGTGAACACACTTTAAACACACTGCGATATGCCGACAGGTAAATCTGATCTTTTCATATAAAAAAAGTTCTGTCTGACAAAAGGCTCCTTTGTTATATGGCCTCATCATGTCCGTTACTCTTTCCCATCATTGAAGGGTCAAGAGCCTATCTAAAGGGAACAGCTCCAAGAAAGATGTGTTTTCTTCAATATCAAATCTGAAGGAGTCGACAACACAACCCTTGTCTTCTGCTTTACCACCTACCGAGACATTTGAAGACAATACGGACGGTTCATGGCCTGAACAAACTGATAATGAATATTATGATGAAGACTCCTATGAGCAAGAGAAGCCATCAAGGAAGAACTCAAAAGTCGAGGCATACAATTTCTCAAACTCGGAAGATAAGACGAGGAGAACCAATGGCCAGACCAAGTGGAAAGAGCAATCTAAGTTGGATATTAAAAATTCAGAAGATAATCTGAATGCTCTTTTGAAGGTAAATAATAGTAATATGTTGCTTTGGGAACTATGAAAGTTATGGATCCCATCTAGGTACTAATATTAATATATACGAGTTCTTGTTGGATTTTTTAAGGAAGAAGAAGATCTCGTGAATGCTCACAGGAGACAAGTAGAGGAAACAATGGATATCGTCAGAGAGGTCAGCACTATTCTGATTTTTATTGTACCATATGTAGCAACATATAACATAAAAAGTAGCTGTCTCGTTTATTTGCCACTGTTCCACAAATTTTAATGTATCGAAAGTGGGTATTGGTACAGTATCTGCTACACACTTTTGTTGATTGATGATCATATTTGCACGTCTCAGTTTCTGGATATGTATTCATTTTCCAGAAGTTTATGCGGGTCAGTATGTACTTTTTGCAGGAGATGAATTTATTGGTCAAGGCAGATCAACCAGGAAATCAGTTGGATGATTACATCTCGAAATTGAATACGATCCTATCTCAGAAAGCAGCTGGTATCTTACAGTTACAGAATCGCTTGGCTCGTTTTCAACAGCGCTTGAAGGAGCACAATGTTTTAGTGTCGTCTGGTTATTGAGAAGTTTGATACGATAATGCACATGTAAAACAGTTTGTGATGCATATTGGTCTCGGAAAAGTTGATGCAGTAACTTTGTGGTTTTACTCGAGCATATTCAGCTCTACAAATGATGATCGGTCATTGTTTCGACTGAGTCCCTATCGATAATCATCATTTGATTTTATTTTCCTTCTTTTTTACTGAATTTTAGGAAGTCACAAATCTGATGCTACTGTAAAGATATGCATCTTTGTAATTTCATGATAATTGAATCTTTTGCTATGGAATGGGCATTTGTGTACAATTTAATGTTTTTGCCTACTGATAATTCATGACCTTATTTTTCAAGGCCATAGTGCATGTTTAGTACATGGTGTGAGACGGCGTTGGCGTTGGCGTTGGTTAGTACTATGAATGAAATATATTTTATTTTCTTATTTGATAGTCTAGGACTCTTCAATTCTCCGTACCATACATGACCGGCCATTGATTTTTATTTTTATTTATTTTTGATAAATTTAACTTGAATTTCTTGGGTATATGCCATTGGAATAAGAAAAATTGAAAACACGTTGAAATTGAAAAATTGTGAGTACACAAACACACGACTACATGGAGGAAGAGAGTGAAAACAAAAATATCCAATTCTATATAATAACTTCGTCTAAAAGCTTAGACATGCATATAAATCTATATATTCAAAGCTCATCTTCAACGTATTGATCGAATTTAATGGTCGACCAAGGGTTGTGGAGGATACAACTCCCTATACACGTCCATGAAAATTTTGTCAACAATGTCAAGGTAAAGTGGACATGTAAGCCTAGAATAGTAATGCATCACCTCTTCCATATCCATCACATGGTCCAAATCATTCATATCAAACATTTCCAATTCTTTCATCTTCTGTGCTAAACCATTTGCAATCTTTGAACTGGACCCCACTTGTTTCCCTTCCATGCACGTCTGGCACACAATACTAGATTCATCTAGACAATAGAACAAACAAGAGCTTAGTTCCTAAAGATAATTTAACGGTTTGAGCTATTCTTAACAAGATTGGTATTTAAAGATGAAATCTCAAATCTCATAACTTGTTATCAGAGCTCGATGAACTCAATGAGCAAACAATATGTCTAAGGCTATCACAATACTTACCTTTCTTCATCTCTTCTTTTTTTGCACCATTCATGGAACTTCCACTGCATGATGATTTTTCTTCTCTCTTTATTTTTTCTTTCGCCGAAAATTGACCCTTTTTCTTTTTCTTCAGCACCTTATTATGATCAGAATCCCAGTGTTGGGAAAAATCTGTGTAGAAATTATCCAATTCCTGCATTCTGGGATAGAAGAGAGGATTGACGTGAGGAGTACTTTTAGGTAGTTTTTGGTAATCTCCTAAGAGTGAGGATTTGAGGTTTCGGAAAGTTCTATGAATGTAGTGTTTGGTCTTGTAAATGGATTCTTTGAGCAGCATTTTTGGGTTTAATTTTGTTCTGCAAGATCTGTTCAAGCGAGAAGGAGAAAACTTTCAAGTTTCTTTTGGTTACTCTGGGACAAAATGTAATGAGAAGGGGTTTTATATAGACAATGCTATTTGGGTTTTTGAAGATGCAGAACGGTCTAGCCTGGTCGGGTTCGTGTTTTAGGCTGCCCTGCATGGCCCGGTCATAGACCCAGCGTGAAGTCTTGTTGAAGAATGGTATTAGAGAGCGTAAAAGACTCGAATCCAATCGTTCAAGTCTTGTCGATCACCCTTTTAGGAAAATTTTGAAAATTTGGCGGTTGATGAAAAAATGAGTTGAGAATGCTGGGTCTTGTGCGATCGGCTTTACTTTTAAAAGAAAAAAATAAAAGTAACTTGCGCGGGCCAACTCGTAAAGACAAGTATTAGGGACAATTTGATTAGTAAACCCATCAAATCACTAGTTAAAGTTGAAAATAATGTTTGTCCAACAACCAGCAAAGGCTCCTTAGCTTGATATATATAATGTGAATTCCATTCAAGAAACAAATTATTTAAACACTAACACACTGGGATGGGAATCCGATGATTATTGGAAGAATTCCTGCTCTTTAAAGTGCTGTCTTTTTTAAGAAAAAAAGTTAAAGGTTCTGTGGGTTAGTGAAAGTTTACTAGATGATGCATGTGATCAACTTCCCTATCCCTAATTTTTTTAGCTTCTTTTTGACCAATAGGGACCACAATTACACTAATATAAATGTATAGTAACGAGATTGATTGAAATAGAAGAACTCTCGAATATTTGGTGAGTATAGACTTGTTGACATTTATGATGATTCATTATCTCATAGAAATATTTCGTTGAACTATAGTAGAGTGAAACCGTGCTACCTAAAAGAGATAGATTTTTCAAAGAATACAAGGTTTCTCGAGAAACCAATAATTTGAACTCAACATATCCATTCCTTTTGCCTATTCAAAGATAGGCTCTTTAGCACCGTGTGTTACATTGAAAATTATTTACATATGAAGAGATGTCAAACGTGCTTCTTACATTCCAATCGTACTAAGAAGCTTTATGCAAGGTAGAGTTTGTTTTTTTAACAAGATATAATGGAAAAGATGACACGTAATTTATGGAATTGATGGAGAAAAATACCGTTGACATTAATTAATACTTATAAGTGACAAAAATGACATTTTATGCACCAAAAGTGAATGGTTGGATATGAATATAAAGAATTGAAATTGGGTTGTTTCAAGGGGTATGAATGATGCTCCTAGAATAGAACATGGGTTATTGACGGGGTAGCAATACCTGTTTAGATATTTGTTTGTTTGTTTTTTTCTAAACTATCCAATCGAGTGTCAACACGTGTCCTCATGGTTTTTTAATCTGTCATTGAGCCTGTTTGTGTAGCATAACTCCAAGGGGTATAGTTTGGAACCGTTGTTGCAAAGTTTCCTATTCAAATAAATACAAACAGTTCCAATTGGTGCTACTTTTGTCAATTTATCTGAAAGAAATATACAAATCGGATGGGTCTCATTGAGAAAACAGAAGGGGCCCAACATCTATCCAAGCCCTAGAAACCCAATATTTGAGCCCAAATATAGGCCCAATAACCCTAAGACCCAACCCTAAAGCCCAAAATAATCTGTTAATTTCCTTGATTTTTCCATATATATGGTTCGAAACGGCGCATCCATTCTTAGCTCAAGGAAAATCTAGGGTTTCTGCAAACTGCACAACAATGGTAAAAACCTTTTCTTATTTTATCTCTTAAGTGTGTTTGTATGTGTATCAGCAATTGTTTTGATCTGTGTGTCTTCGTGAATTTCCCTTTACTTGGATGATAATAGGGGAAGGGAACAGGGAGCTTTGGTAAGAGGAGGAACAAGACACACACATTGTGTGTGAGGTGTGGCCGCCGTAGCTTCCACCTCCAAAAGAGCCGCTGCTCCGCATGTGCATACCCTGCTGCCCGCAAGAGGACATGTAAGTCCATATTGTTTCACTCGTTTTTATAGGTACAAATGTGCTTGATTGTTGTTATAATTGATTGGCATAATAGATAACTGGAGCGTGAAGGCTATCCGGAGAAAGACTACTGGAACGGGGCGCATGAGGTACCTACGTCATGTCCCGCGCAGATTCAAGACCAACTTCAGAGAAGGTATAGATTCATATATATTGATGTATATACGTTACCACTTTTTGAGCTTTTTTGCACGTAAAGCTTTCTGGGTTCTTGTTTGTTTGTTTGTTGATTGGTTGTTAATTTTGATGCGGGGTTAGGTACTCAAGCGGCACCAAGGAAGAAGACAGCAGCGGCTTCTGCTTAATTTTGACGGGTTCTTTGGATTTTACTTTTCTTATCTCCTGTTTGAAGTATTAGAGAGCAAACTGAATTTGGAAACTTCTTTTGTTCGCATTTCATTATGAAATTGAATTTACATTTTCCGTTTTGTGCCTTAATCTTCTCAATAGTATTCCATTATCTATTAATTTGAATGCTCATTCTTGGCATTGTTATAATTGCTAATTTCTTCTGTTATGAATTTCTGAAAATTTTAGTGTTATTCAATAAATATTTGTGGGATAGTATGTTCATTTATTCTCTGTATTATCTACTTTAAATATTTGGCAAAAGTTTAATGATTTTATAGAACTTATATATCACTGTTAATGTGTATTAAACCTGATATCACATGACAGAGCGAATAACATTTTTTAACTACTCTATGTTAGGATGGTTTGTGACCGATTAGTTGCTGAAGTTATTCAGAAGACATGCTTGATTTAGTTATATTTAGAAAATCTTAGGGCTATTTAGATTTGTGTTGGTTTGAAAATGCTCATTGTTGCAAAGCTGAGTTCGTGATCTTAGACGGACTTGAATATAGCCATCGCTTTTAGTTTGGACTCCATGTTTCCCTTCGCCATTTACCTTTATTTTTTTTTTCGATGGCCCCTGGATGGGTAGGGCTTTCTTACCCTGACATTCATGCCACGCACCTCAATGAAAACCCCTTCACTTCATTGGCTTCTTAAATTTATGAATATAATATTTTTTTGGTAGAGGTGTTTTTTTAAATGTGGCATCTTTTGATGATGTGTAGATGGACGATTTCTAAACGTCACATTCTTGTACTAATGCATTCTTGCTTTTTTGGAATATTTTGGTTGAGCAAGTTTTTTATTTTTTTTTCCATGCTATAACTTTTGATTGTCTAAGATTCTAATCAACTGGGCTCATTGTGATTGTGGACCTTGGAGCTTAGCGTCATTTTCTGTGAGATGATGATTGCTGCTCTAAGTTCGGTTTTCATTCATGCAAATGTGTAGACCTTGTTTTCCTCTATTATTTGAATCCAGAATCGCAAATGATGCTTGTTCAAGTATCTGAGCCCATTTCGTCTCCATTTCTTTGTTGGTTGGTAGTTTTATATGGCACTGGCATTTATATGCCTCGGTCTCCTAAGCAACTTTCACTCCACATGCACGATCAGGATACCCACCATGACCGGGAGCCTATGTTGCTTTTGATTATTTGAAGAGAGGAGATGGTGTTTGCGTAAAAGTTTACAATATGCTGTGTAAAGGGTGGGATTACTCGTGAACTTATCAACATCAATGTACAGCAGATAATTGAAGACGAATAGACGATATACATGTGCCCTCAAGTATTTTTTTAGTACTCTCTTTTTGGCAAGCTATCATATTCAAAAAAGAGAAACCTTTGCTGACCAATAATCATTTGACACATCTTAAATAACTTTTAAGAATGAGAAAAATCACTGCCAAAATTTCAACTATTGGAACTCAATTTGAGTTTTCCAAATTTCTCCTTGTCCTCGTGCAACTGTTTGAAGACACTATCAAGCTCTGGAAATGCGGATAAGAGCAGCAACTCAAGAAGATAAAACGCTAGTTGCTTCATACAAACGGATGACTGTACAAAGCAGAAGGGCAAAACAGCAATCCATGAGTATTGGTTCCAAAAGAATGATACCAATATTAACATATGCTATTTGCTAACGATGAAAAAGTTGCATAGTGCAAGGGAAAGGTCATGGAGGTTAAGGCGTTGAAATAAAATAAGAACCATAAACAACTAAAGATCAAAGGAGGGGTGAAAGAAAGCATGGATTTGCTCTTTTCCCAAACACTTAATTGCAGGACGTGGTTGTCTCTAATCTGTCAAACAAAAAGGTTGTACGCATGCATTCACTCAAATCTTCTAAGAAAATGTAGAAAGCAGAAATTGCATATTTCTATTGTATCCTTAATACTTTCTATGTCTTGTATGTAGGTTTCACCAGAGACTTAGAGCTAACTTTACATATCTGTGCATTGAGAAAAGCCGAACCCTAAAGGATGGACAGAGGAAAAATAGAGTATGTAACTTTAAGAATACACATCAACCACTTGATTTCATCTCATGGAAGATTGAGCAATAAACATAGATTACCTGAATAAAATAATAGAGATCTTTCGCACATTTTTCATATTCCCTGTGACCAACAAGACCTACAATAGCAGCTGGTGCCTTGTCTGCAAGAGATTTTGAAGTCAATTAACATCTCTGTTGAGAGAGAGAGAGAGAGATCCAATTAAAACAATGTGACAATGCAATGGAAAGGCAGACAATTAAGATTTACTGATCATGAGTTCATATACTAATTTTGCTCGCCGTTCAGCTTCCTTTTGCTGCATCTCCTCTAGTTCATGGATATCATCTGTTTTAGGTGAAGAAAACGGAGTGGAAGACTGGACCCGAGGAGAATTATCAGATGGGCTTGCACAAGTGGGTTGCTGTCTCTTTGGGTTCTTTGTTATGAAAATTCCATCAGGCCAAAGTATCTATATATCAACAAGAATCAGATTACTAAAATGAGATATCCCATTTCCCTTGAAAGCATTCATAGAACGACTCTATGCATCGGTTATCCTTCTACATTTACAAACAATTCACATTGTTAGGTTCATAAATTGCCATAGCTCTCACTGAATTGAATTAGTTCATTTAAAAGTCTGTCGAGTCCATTGGTGTTGATGGCTGTTCATGACGGAGTAGAATGGTGGTGGTTGTGATGAGCTGGCGGTAGGTTATGGTGGTCATTGGGTGACAAAGAAAGAGGTAAATTAATGAATTGTAGTTGGGTAAAACAAATTTGTCAAATATAGCCTCAAGTAAATGCAGGCACTTCTTTCTTTCAAAATTGATTAGCAAGTGCCAAGCAGCCATTTTCACCGCGTACTTGATGCTCCATTGCAACTTAATGGGAGGGAATATAATAGTAGAACTTTAAAAGACAAGAAATTGAGTTCAGGTATACAGAGGGACATGGGGTAACATTTTGAATGCCATAAGGTGGTTCTCAGCTTTTAACCCTGAAACGAGATCAGAAATCTGAATGTAGTGAAATGCTAATGACAACGGAAGAGTGTTGTGGGTGCCAAAAATGCTGGAAGCGGCATTATTGAGGAATGTATTTTCAGACACTAGGATGTCAAAGATATACCTGCTCCAAACGCCTGATCCCTGAAGCAACTACTGATCCCCGGCGCAGAATCTGGATTTTCTCAATCAGCCAATCATCAAATGCATCGCCCATTCCTAATTGTAAAATTTGTTTGGCCACCCAAAAAGCCTTTCTCCTGCAACCCAATTAAAGTTTATAAGAGGCAAGAAAGCACGGGCTGATAAGACTAGTTTGAGTAAAAGTTTATATATGCAAAGCGCATCTGAACATCTTTCAGTTTGTACACATCTGATACCTGATCCATCCACCATCTTGAAGCTGAAAAATGACATCAACCAAATCCAATATGGGAACACTTAGATTTGGTGGCACCCACTGCATGGAAAAAGAAAGTCAGAGAACTATAGATCATAAACAAAATTAATCACCCAACCAGCCACTTCAACACTCAATCTGGCTGTGATACTGCATTGAAAAAATTGTATCGAGCATTATATATTCACAAGACTAATAAAAGGCTTTATTTCCAATACTTGAATACAATGAAGAAAATATACAGAGCAAAGACAGCAAATGATCACATATTACCTCACTAGGAAGGGTTGGATCAGTGGCAGCATTAATAAACTCAGATGCGCGCAAACCATTCACGTCTGTTTTCAAAGTCTTCCCCAAGTTTCTGGCCAAATGTACGTTTTCTTGCTCTGGATTGTCAGAATCACTGGAAACCTCAAGAGCCATTCCACATCCTTTGCAGGGCATTTCCCCTGGGGAAATAACTAGACTTCCTTTGTTCAATTTGGATGCATCAGCAACATGTTCACCTTTCATCCGTAATGAAGACTCCTTTCCATGGCTGAATTTTTCTCTTTGATTGGATGAAAAATCAGTTGTAGTCCCTACTTTATCCCGACACTCCCTACTCCTTTCATGTATTGTATCAGGGTCAACTGAAATTCAAATCCAGTTTAAAATAATAAAAAAGGTATATTTTATAAATGTTTAGTGGAACTGTGGAAACCTGCTCGTTTGGAATATGACTCACCTGATAAAGTCTCAAGAATAGATAATGAATTTGAGAAAACATATGTCTGCATTAGTTCGTATAGTGGTAAGAAATTCAAGTACAGTACTTTGAGAAATTTATATCAAATAAAATGAAACTAAAATAAGTCAAACCTGGGAGTCTACACTAAGGAAGTCCCAAACTTCAATGGAAGAGGAAACAGTTGGAAGCCGCAGAAGCTTCTGCATAATGGCAACATCAGAAAGTCAAATTAAAACTATTGGCCCAAGAATAAACATGCACCGTTGCACGTCTATATGATTATGTGCATCTGTATGTCTACATATGCTCATGTGTACATGAGTCTGCATATCGAAGTACGAAAAATGGATCAGATTTCAATTAGGTAAGCTGTGCCGGTGCCCTCTCATATAAATACAAAATAAATGTCAATATACCTAAGCTATTGGTCCTCTGAAACATAACCAGAATCATATTAATTCACTAAGTTACAGGAAAAGCCTATATATCATTAAGCAACAACCAAAAATTAAGGATTCATTGGCAATACAGTGGGAGTAATAGAATAGAGCATACAATTGTTTTTGGTTTCTTCGTCCTACAGCTAGCATCAAATTTAACTTATTCTGAATAAATGTCACTATGTCAGGGACGACGGAAATGCAAAAGGAAAAATGGAAAATTTCAAAGGGACAGGAGAATGAATTTCCAGACCTTCAAATACTGGTCAAGCAATTTACACCGCTCTTGAATTACAAAAACTTCTAGACCGCTTGNTGAAACATAACCAGAATCATATTAATTCACTAAGTAACAGGAAAAGCCTATATATCATTAAGCAACAACCAAAAATTAAGGATTCATTGGCAATACAGTGGGAGTAATAGAATAGAGCATACAATTGTTTTTGGTTTCTTCGTCCTACAGCTAGCATCAAATTTAACTTATTCTGAATAAATGTCACTATGTCAGGGACGACGGAAATGCAAAAGGAAAAATGGAAAATTTCAAAGGGACAGGAGAAAGAATTTCCAGACCTTCAAATACTGGTCAAGCAATTTACACCGCTCTTGAATTACAAAAACTTCTAGACCGCTTGACAGGAAATGCTTAGGTGGCAAATGGAGATTATATTCAGGAAACTCTTTAAGACGCCGATGCAACTCCTCAAAATGTCGAAATCTGTAATCACAAACAATAAATTCCAGATGAATTTATAATCATGCTACAACATGCCACATTAAGGTGAAATATTGATGATAAATAAAAATTGTAAAACATATAGAAGGAGCATTATAGCATGAGCAGAAGATAAAACAGAAAGTTCACAGCGTATCTTAGCACTTTCTTTTGATGGACCAACTGTTACTATTTACATCAGTAACGGATATGGAATAAATGGCAAAAGTCTTGGACCCACTCTTCACAATATTGGCACCCAATACCTGAAACAAGAAATGGACTCACATCCA
>CAIGRH010025921.1:0-10990 GCA_903798295.1 Fraxinus nigra | reverse complement strand
AAAAAAAAAAACACAAATCACCCTTATTTCAAGTTTTGAATAATACATATCTTTATAGATCGTTTTTCTCCATTTTTTAGCGTAAATAATAGCATTACCATTACGAACTTTTCCATCCTATCGCTCCTTTAGCAATAATATAATACCGAAACTATTATTTTAACACTTTCAGCTGAATGAACATCAGAGTATTATTAGGCCCCTGTTTGGGCCGCATTTTTCAATAAAATAATATTTTTCATCGCATCAATAATTTTTCTTTCTTTTTCGACCACATATTCTACATCACATCAAAAAAGAAAAAAAAAAAAAACAACGCATTCTTGACTACAAAATGTGCTCTACACAAGGTGGTGCAAGTGATATCTGACAATGACTACATAGACAATTGACGCGAAATTATCACAATTCATTTTCTCGTTGGCAAGATAGCACGCTACATTTATAAATATCTCATAGGCAGGGATGGCAATTGGACGTTACAAGCCCAAAGCAGCCTTCTCCATTCCGGAAGATTTTTGGGAAGCAGGACAGAATCAAAATAGAAATATTCTAGTTTCTCATCTCGTCCAACAATTTACTTATTTTTTTTTTTATTTTTTAGTATTAATTTATCTGGTTTAACAATTTACTTATTTTTACTTTTCAGTATTAACTTTAAGAGTCAGTAAAGGACCTTATTCTTCATCACGGCGTTAATTCTCTCACAAATCGGGAAATATCCACCCTGATCGAGGGTCCATTTGACATAACTTTTGCATTTGCTTCCTACGGAAGAGTTTTTAGAGTAAATTAATTTAATCTTTGTTTAAAAACTATTTTTTAAAAGAAATTACTACTTCGAAAGTGTACATTGAATTAGCTTTCTCTAAAAACTCTTATAACCAGTAAAAACACTATCATAAAATTAATCAAACATGTCCAAAAATAATTTTTAGTTCTCAAAAGCTCATTTTGATTTTTCAAAAGTCATGTCAAACAAGCTATAACTCAAAATCCCAGACCGATAGGGGCAGGAGCAACATGTGGTCGGATAGAGCAACTCCCAAAACTTTCTTTCGAGGATGAAAAACCTAGGAAATAGTGGTACAATGTTTAAGAACACTTAATACTAGGAAAATACAACCTAAGAGAAATAATAAAAAAAATCATCATTATTTCGAAAACCAAAAACACCAATAACCTACATTTGCTACATTATTTTGTTCAATAATTTAAAAAACAGTTTTTGAAATCAATAATCTAGATCTTGCAATATCATTTTGTCAACACACTTTTGTAAACCACATTTGTACAAGCAGCATAATTGGAGCTGGAATCAAGAATCTCTTCGTGTATCAAGATATCCCAGAAGTCACGGTACCATGGTTACATTGAACCTATTCGCTCATACATGATATATATTTAATGCCAATCCACGTCCAATTTGTATAGCTCCATTGTAGAAATCTTCCCAAGGGAGATCCAACAATGAGGCACTCTTAAAAAGCAACTCCTGCGGGAAATGCTTTGGTGCTTGCAAAGCAGGTCAAGGAAAAAAAACTCCCGGACAAGATGAGACTACTAGAATAACTGGCAGAGAAGACTAGTCGACCCGTCCCCATATGATCGAAGATCAGCAGGTTTAACAAGGGCCCTGCACAAAGGGCAAGTTCGTTCCATTTCAAACCTGAAAAAGGAAATTTTGATGCCAACTGATCAAATGACGTAAAATGAGATAATTGTAAAAGACAAATGAAAAGGCTTCATCAAGAATAGTAAAAGGATGAACTTTCTAAAAAGTCACAATTTTATCTAAATTTGAACTATGTTCAAATAATTAAACAGATTGCTATCATGTAGTCCCAAAATTTTGGCATTCATTATTACAAATATGATAGTTCTCTGAAACTTATCAACTATTTTCAAAATCCTTCATAATTTCAGTAAGCTCAAGCTAAACAAACTATGCTCCCAACCCCAGCTACTCTCTAATGTAGGCACACTTAGAAATCTCTCTTTCTTCATTATCCATTTTGATAAAATATTGCCACTCTACCCATGAATGCTTTCAAAATGACCGCATTGTCGAGGTCACACAAATGAGATTTTAAGAGCATCTTGCCATCAAACTCCATCAATTAGAGAGAGAGAGATCAGCCTCACCAGTTAGAGGTAAAGACAGCAGGTGATAAAGATAAGATGGGTGGGAATGCTTGGAAGTTGGATTTAAGGTAGGAATATGGGGTTGCTACCTTGCCTAGTGACAGCCAAGAGATAACAATGATTTAGTGATGCACGTCTCCCTTGACTCCACAATTGAATGAATGCAAATAAGCATTATAAGTAAGGACAAAAATAACAAAAGTACAACAAAAAAGATACAGTCAATAATATTTTTTCCACGATATTTACATGTAATCACAAAGTGCAAAAAACTAACCATTCTGAAACACAGTCTTCACAGAAGATATGTTTACAGCACAATAAGATTGGGGCATGCATCTTCTCCTGGCATATAGCACATAGATCTCCTGCCACATTCACCTGTGTTCAATAATTTACAGCTTAGTTTAACAAATGCTTTTCCTGTTTCCTGGTGATATACGCATCATAAAAATCCTCAACACAATGCATGAACCAGGAGATAAAGACTACAAGCACAAAGGTGCATGTGACATGTCACTTCTTGAGGACATGTGCTCTTGCTTCCTTCATGCTCAGCCAAAAAAAAAATTAAAAAAATTCATGGATTCGACCATGAACTTTAACAGCGGGGACATCAACAGGTAGCTAAAGAGAGCAATAAAATGTGGCCAAGCATGATGAGATATAGCTGTCAAGAGAAAAACCAAGCACATAAGAACATAGATACGAATTGGGACATTTGGTGTATTTCTGGTTTAGATCAGCAGACTTTTAATGGTAATACTTAAAAATTTTGCTTCATTTGGGATTTAACGAAGCCAAGTATTCCAGTCACCTGAAAATTTAGGTGGCATGGGATGTAGCTGTGTGTCTTTGCATGTGCAAGGTAAATGACCATTTACTTCGTAAAACCAATATGTGTTATTACAAGAAGACATTAACATTGAAAATGCTAACAAGATAAATAATTAGTGAACAAAAAGAGATTCTTATTCTGGGAAGTCATTATGAAGTCTTATGCAGAAATTCAAAAAAGTTGGAAACTTAGCGTAGAAATGACAATTGAATATTGATATCGGATCTAAATTATAAGTTGACATTGTTGCCTTGAATAACCATGTAATCATCATTCATTAGAGAATAACTAACTGAGTACAAAATGAAGCAAACGAGGTGATCTCAAAAGATTAGGGCAAAGGAGAGAGAAGTAGGATTTGCTAAATATCTTCCTAATTGAAAGTAGGAATTGTATGGCCGTCTGTCCAATTTGACACCAGCAGGCTCCATACAGATCAAAATTATTTAAAAGCCAAAGACATCACTATTTATCCATTTAGATACAAATTTATAAATGGTTTATAAATTAGTCAAAAGTAACATTTATTTCCACTACTCATTCATAACAATTACGCATTATTATTCATGCATTTCGTGGGACCACTACTATTTCTCTTACTATTCATATTTACAAACCATTTGTAAATTTGCCAAACAGAGGCTAATTGAAGCATATTTTTGTCCGCTTTAGCACCAGTAGGTTCCATATGGACCAAAACTAGTTCCACAAAATTTAAAAGCAAAAGAAACATTATACCTGTTCTGATGTCGCATAAGACCCGTAATGGACCTTTCTCGATAATGCCTTCAAGGCAGCGACGAAGGATTGGACCTGACAACAGTGATGAAGAAGAGTAAAAATTTCTTTAAACACGGTATTCCAGATTCAAGGCAATAAAAAGCAAGTGAACGTAAGAATTACCTTTTCAACAATGGATGTAAGCTTGAAAGTTAAATACAACCCTGTGATCAATGATGAGAAGAGACTTCCATTCTCTTTGTTCAAGAAGAATTTATACCATACAGGGGTTGGTAACAACGGCCGGTACAGAAGAAGTGTGTACTCAACTAGAGTCAACATTTGACCCTGAACGCAAATCATACATCAGAATTCTATGGAATCACATACTACCCGCTAAATTACCAGAAACTTTATTATATACTCTAAAAACCGTATTACCTGTCTACGAAAATTATGGGCCCTGCTATTCCTATAATACATCAGCAGAGCCAACTTCAAGACCATTGCAGCCTGGCGCACCATTGTATCTGAAATAGACAATTTCAGAAAAAATTGAAGGATACAATTAAGTACCCTAAACAAGATTCCCAACTTCAGTTACCCCTTCCCTTCCGGAAAAACCCTAAGATAAATATAATAAAATTGCATATGCTCAAAAGTCAAAATATAAACAGTAATAAATGTTAGAAAACATTTTCAAATTTCAGAACAGAATCCGATTACAAGGAAAATTTTGCAATAGGAAAAAAGAGAGATGGAAAGAAAATATGCCACAAGCAATTTAGCATGAGGGGAAAATTAAAGCCATGCAATAATCATATTCAATGTAATTGGGTCAAGTAAAAACTAATCAAAGTTCAAAATAAAATGTTCAGTAAGGCACTTGATTTCCATCTCGAATTTAACAATCAATGCATACCCAGCATCCACATAAGCAGGTTTCAAGTGATTTAATATTTATTCCCTAAGTGTAAAACTTAACGATCAAATAAAGTTATTGCCAAAACAATAAAGATCTAAAATAATCCATACCATTTACTAAGATCATAAAAATTGCATGCCAGAACGGTGGGATAACCTTCGGAGGAACCATAAATAGAGGATAGAAAATTTCATCATCCCGACACCACCAGTAGATTCCAGATACATGAAGTATAAAGGCAGATGAATAACCAACAAGGACAGAAAACTTCCTCTCTCCCTGCAAAAGTCACTGTTTAGTTGTTCTGAAGAATTTCTATATTCATCTTTATCCCTACTATAGAAATGGGTACGGCTTAAACTTAAACAATTAACATGAATATGCTACAAACTACTCGGCATATGGAACACACACCACACCTTTAGAGCTGTCTGCTTCCGAAGAATGTCATTAGACTTGACCAAGCCGGCAGTGATCCAAATTGTAATAAAGAATCCTGAAAATCCATATTAAGAAAAGTCAAGGTTTCCAAAACACAAAGAAAAGAAATGTTAAATTGAAATGAAAGTAGTTATACGATACATATTGTTACATCTCCTAAATGATCAAAAATAGAAAACTAATTAATTAAGTACCAAAATCAAGTCTTGAAGGACAGTGAAACACTAGATTACCATGAGAGATTTTGGATTCAAATCCTGGGGGACGCAATAGAAAGTTGTGAAGGGATAAGTGTAAATCTGCCCATCTAAAGTGGGCAGTACGTAAGCTAACTGTTTGGGTATAAAGACCCGGATCATAACAAAAAAACGTGCTTTTTTTCGTAGCGAGGACCTTTATGCCAAAGCTGCTATATCATACGTACTGTTACTTAATTGGAATTAAGATTCAACTAAGTCTCTCATTAGATAGATGTATTGGGTTCGAATTTTGGGGGACACGATAGAAATCCGTGAGGGGTTAAGCGGGCAGATGCCCACCCAAAACGGACAGTACGTATGATATAACGGTAGGTCGTTACAATCTAGAACACGTATAACATCAAGATATGGAACGTGAATGGTAAAGCAATTAGGCTGCATTACTTATAATAAACAAGTAAAAGGCTTGTTTCTTTCACAGTTTCCACATTATTGAAGTAATTTTACCTAAAAAGTTTCAACAGTTACTCTTAAAATACTTCACAGATTAAGAAGGTGTGAATACAGTGCGAACTTAAAAGGATAACATTAATGATATGCAAACCATTTTAATAACTCATTCCATGATAAACCAAGTCATATGCAATAAATAATCCAGGAAAATAACAATATATGAAGGGATACCCACTGGCCTCAGAAAGGAAAATTATGATTTTATGGTTACTGCATCTTATATGCTGTTTAATTTCCTTGAAAAATAAAATTTCAAAGCAAACCAAGAGAACAGTGCTTTACATTGTTCATCTTAGGTTGTAAGACCAAAAAAAAAAATCAACCATGATTTAACAACTGCATCAAAATGAAACTTTCTAGGAGATTATAAAGTTGACTTATTGTGGAAAGAAAGCATTGAATAAATTTTAATCACTATAGAATTCAATTTCAAAGAAGAGAATAACAACTAAACAATCAATGAGACTAAATCAGTCTACACTCATATTTACACTACTCTTGCTTTACCAACAACCAATTTCAACAAATTCCTCAGCAACCTCGCAACAAAAGCAATGAACATTTCCAACTCCTAAAAGCTCAGGCAAGCCTTCAATGCATTTTAGAGCATGCTTGGGAGTGATTTTTAGTGATTTTAATTTGTAGGTCCTACAAAATGTATCGATAATAAGTAGGAAGTCGCCATGGGTCGTACAAAATATGTGAATAATAAGTATATTTGACCAACTTAAATTATAATTTAAACATGCACTTAATAACCTCTTAGCATTTAAACATATAACATTATAGCAATATCTTAATCATAAATAATTCTTCTAATTGTTATCAAGCAGTAATGCGAAAGTTATTTTGTTCCATCAGCCGTCCTTAAATTTCATGTTCTTGCAAAGATTTGAGAAAGCTTAGTGCTGTTAGTCAGGATATAATGCAACCCTCATTCAACATCTTTATTTGCAACTTCTTGCAGTACATACTGAAGTTTACTAGCTGGTAAAGCCTTTCTTACAATTAAGCAGTTAAGGTTGAAGGTTGCTACTTTTCATTGGTCATTATCCACTGTTACTATCAAATTACAAGATTTGTACTATCAAATCACCTATCCTTCGGTCACTTTCAGGGAAAGTACCTAACAGCACCAAATCAAATCTACTCTGAAGTTTCATATTGTTTGAGCATGATATATGTGGCACTGAAATTACTTACTTGAGTTTACGTAATGGAGGATCGATATCTTTATTATCTCTACCTTGTTCAATTATAAACATCTATAATATATTAAATATCATATCAAGTGAGAATATTTTTTTGACGATTTTAACTTTACTATAATTCAATTATTTCAATAATACCTTACTTTTCGTTTTTGAATATGCAATAAATTCTCGTCGTATATGAATTTCGTGTTATTAATTCTCAATTAATTAACATTCACATTAATCAAGACTACATGAATCTAGAGTTATTATAGATAAATTTATTTATATTCATGTATCTAGAAATTTTAATGGGCGTTTAAATTCATGTATCAACAATTACTTCTTATGTACCAAATGTAGTATAAAATAGTTGCTCATTTGTAATATTTCATCATCACAGAAAATTTTTCATAGAAGTTGGGTTTTGAGAGGACAATTTTCTTTAATTAAATTTCTATCTTAAATTTTATTTTCTTTAATTCGTTTGAAACTCATCAAATCCTCTCAACAAATTAGTATCAAATATTATTTTTACAACATTTATAAATATCTCAAATATCTCAAAATAAAGTGCAAAACAAAATTGGTATCAAATATTATCTTTACAACACTTACAAAATATTTCAAAATAACTCAACTCTGACTACTAAGTTTAAAAGTAAGTTAAATCAAAGAGAAATGGATACAACCTCCTGAAAATTTAAAAAGGAAAAGGAAAATCTGGCACCTGAACATGATGATCTATAAGATACCCCCATAATACAATGAAGCAAATTTACGTGAACAAATGCCAGTATAGATGCATAACATAACTTAATGTGAGATTTTGTCGATTGTGTGCAACCAGACTTCCAACTCAGATTGGCATAGAACCATGATAAATCATTAGGTTATGTATCCTATACAATTGTTCAATATGACTCGTGATCAAGTTTGAAACATGATCTATGCCATCCTTAACGTCAGTATGAAAACAATTTGCCAGAATCAGTTTGATGCATAACGAGAATTTCAACTATGATAAACACGGAGAAAGTCAAACATTACAATAGTCTAAAGCGAAACACTGAAACCCAATTACTCGGAAAATTACCTTGCAAGTGCTGGTGGATGAAAACCATCAGTAAAAGCAAGGAGAAGGGAAGAATCTGCTCAATCCACCTCGCCACCTGCTGTATGTCATATCTTTGATATGATGACGTTTCCCTGTTGGTATCATTACCACTGCTGCTACCATTCCCATTATCATCAACAAAACCCCCGGTAGACTCCTCTGGACCCAAATTCGAGCCCGTGTGATCTCCCTCTCCTCTATTTTCAACAACCTCAATTCTATCATGCTCCCCTGCCCCGATTATCCGAATAGAAACTTCCCCATTGTTATCATTACTATTACTAGTGCTAGTACTAGTACTATTATCATTGATTGAAAAAGAATTGTAGGCGGGTTCAGATATAAGCGGCTGGGCATCCGAGTGGAAGTCGGGACGTACCCGAAGGATCCCGGAGTATTCGAGTAGGGATGAAACAGGGGAGTTGAAGAATCGAAGAGGAGAAAAGGGGATTCTGGAATTTCCTCCATTGCTTGATGAAGAAGGCCATGTATCAGAATTCGAAGTATCAGAATTTGCTGCAGACTCCATAATTTTACCTTTTCCAGAAAACCCACAAAAAATCCTAATAATATCAGAATGAAAAACGCGCAAAATATAATGATGTCAGGATAAAGATGTGTTTCTTTTATGTAAACTTTATGCTTCTGGCAAAGAGAAGTTCAGGAAAAAAAAAAAAAGAACAAAAGAAAAGTCAGATGAGTGAGAATGTAAGAAACGAGGAAACCATATATACACAGATATTTATATCAATAAATAGCTTACTGTGTAAAAAACAAAAACGAGTATACACGAATCAATGCTACATGTACAATATTAATTCACAATATTTTATTTGAATTTTGACATTATCATATTTATCCATTTTAAAAAATCGTTTTCTACATCACATGTTAGAATTTTAACAACACATGGTTGTCAATCATTGATGTTGTACACTGCACCCGTTTGATCTACATTATTATATCGTTAAAATGAAAAATATGACCGTTATCCATCATATCGACATTTAAATTCAAATTTTCTATCTCTTGTGTGTGTCATAAGAACGACTATATTTTTCATTTTCATTCTATAATAATTTGACTCAAACATGGTAGATTTATTGGAGTACACACAATTATGGAGACAGGAGGAGGAAAAATATATAACAAAGAAGATAGGGCGAGGGTTAAGAATGAGATGATTTCGGAATAATATTTTAGGATAAAATAGGATGGATAGAAAAATCGTGAAATGGTAAATTTGTAGTGTTGAAATAGATTTGGGTCAATTTTAAACAAAATGATTTGATTCAAATTCAACAGTTATGATGTATTTGATGGATATTATTGAAGAAATAATGTATTTTAAATAGTGATATGATGAGAAATATGTGGTTAAAAAGTCAGGAAAAATTATATGTAATAGAACATATTATTTTACTGAAAAATGTATGGTTGAAATTGAGTTTTGAAAGAATGTATTTTTAAAGAACGTGTGTCAAACAATGACTTAATGTCGAATCTAGGATTTGTTAAATATTTGGTCAAAGCTCGTAGCTTGCGGATTTTTTGACTTGAGATCGGTGATTGATTGTGTGTGTCGTGGTTGATGAAGTGAGAAAAAAAAATGTGGACATTAAATCTTGTCGTGTGCGTGCAATGTCTCTCGGACGTGGCGTATATAACAACGTAGGAGGTGCTTGCAATTGTGACGGTTGTGTTGCAAACTTCGGCGATGTATTCTCACCCCTTGCCAACTTGTGATAGACGAATTTAGGGTTGATTAAATATTTTGTGGAAGTTAGTTTAACATCAAATCGACAACTAAGATAAAATTATAAACAAAAATTCTTATATTACTGAGATAAACAATTACTTGGAAAATATTTTTTTGCACAAATAAAAATATTAGCATAGCTTACATTTTAGACTTTTGAATTTTGATAATAATTATTGATATTTAATAGTCTTGAATTTTCATATTAATGTTGTACAAAGTCAAAAGTCAATACTTGTTGGCTAATAATTGTAAATGTAGAAGGATTATAATAATTATACACAATAACTTTTCACCACTCACAAATTAATTTTAAAATTTTGTTGTATTATCGAGAGTTTATAATTTTATCGATTGTTAGGGCTTTTTCTAACAAAAAGAATATCACATATAAAAATAAAAAATTTCGCAACTCGACTAGTTCAATAATAACTACGATTACTTTTATAGTAGTAAAAATCTAAAACTTGTTGGTCTCGGATACGAGCTATGTAACAAATTTGCGTAACGTAGAACGATCAAACCCAATAAATAAATAAAAAAAATCCACCGCATAATTATCAATGGTATAATTTACATGATTTATGACGTTTGAATTTTGACATATCTATGGCGGCTAACTATTAGCCATTATTATTGTTGTTACTATTTGTCATGGCTCCTGACTTTGCTACACAAGTTTCACCTTTATTGAAGTTAAGTGTGAACTAAAAAGATGAGAAGATCTAAATGAAAATGCAATGTCGATCGTTTGTCGTAAATCTGCTACGTGATGCAGCTGACAATTAAGATTTTGTAACGCATAAACGTATATATTTCTCATGCATGTATTGCGCACAAACTCGAGTGCATGTTTTTACAACATAGTTTTAAAGAAGACCGTGAATAAAATTAACTTGTTTTTCGTTTTTAATAACATTGACTTTTGTATGATCAACCTTAAAAAACACGTTGTTAGTTCACATCTCAATGACTCTCTTGCGACTAACTAATCTTTAGTCGTGAAAATATTCTCTTAGTGTCCGTTTGATTGCAAGGATGGAAAATAGGTGGAAAGAAAATATTTTACAGGGAATTGATTTTCCTAGAAAATGTTTTACCGGGAATTGTAATTAAATGTGTTTGATTAGTATAATTTT
>CAIGRH010025918.1:0-11930 GCA_903798295.1 Fraxinus nigra | reverse complement strand
TGGTCCGAATCAACTATTGAGTATTTGTAGTTTGATTCTCAAACTTTGGATTTTGTCCATTTTCACCATTTTCCGCTTCTTTCTTTCGATTCTTCGTTCAACCATTGAATTTTACCTATGTAACATAAAATACAACAATTTATGATATATTTTATTAAAAGAAGTACCAAATATCAATATTTTAGGACCCCAAATAAGTTTATAAATACACTTATCATTATTCTTCTCCGGATTTTACTAACTTTCAGAAACCCTAAACCCTAAACAATAATAAGATAAAGATATAGCCATTTATTTCATTTTATTTTTAACGGTCTTGGTATCATTGGTGTTTACTTTGAGATTGTTATAAAAAAAATTCACTCTCCTTCTATTAAACGTCAATGGATGTGTCCTACATGCTTGCTCTTGCATACATTGAATACACATGCACGCAGGCATAACATAGACACATAACTAGTTGAAAATCTCTCTGATGTTAGTCTCTAAAACATTTACATTTTTCTTTCATTTCTCATCTCAAATTCTCTCTAAAATTCAGATGTAAGTTGTGTTCCTGGTTTACAATTATGGCGTCATAGTTCGTCAGAGATTAATGATGAGCTATACAAGGGTTGTCGTAAAGGAAATAAAGAAAGGAAGATTAATAAGATTTTAGCATGTCCGTGCACTAAATATTTGACTTGTGCATATAAAATTACCCTTTTATTTTGTGAATTTACCTCGCTCTTTGCTCGTTTAATGGATAAATCTAAATGTACAACATTGATTGATAATAATGGTTGACAATCATGTGTTGTCAAAATCCTAGCATATAATGCAGAAATCAGTTTTTTAAAATGGATGGATATGATGATACCAAAAAGGATGTTGTCAACCAATGTTGTCAACAAATATTGTACATGTAGTATGATTCTTGTTTAATAGCCTATGATTTTTTAAACTCTGGGTAGAGATGGCAAAAAAGCTCGTCAGTTAGGGCCGAGCCTCATTTTTTTTGTCGGATTTTGCTCGGCTCGGCATAAAAAAAGCTCGAGCTTTTTTATTTAATTTATAGAGTGTATAAACCGTACAAATTTTAAATTTTTTAAGTAAAAATGTAGATTTAACATTAAAAAAAATACCCGAGCCGGCTCGACCCGTAAGGCTCTGGCCGAGAATCATTTTTTGGCCGAGCTTTGCTCGGCTCAGCTCGACACAAAAAACCTCGAGCCGAGCCCAAGCTTTCTTTTCGGCTCAGCTTGGCTCGTTGACATAACTAACTCAGGGGTGTTTGATGCACATTATGAAGAAGAAAATACATTTTATGATGTGATATGATGGAAAATATGTAATTAAAAATAAGAAACTTTTTTGGAATTGCGTATAATATTATTTTATTGAAGGATGTGTAGTTGAAAATACAAATAAGAATGTGTTTTTTATTGTGCTGCATATGCTCATCAAAATATTAGAAAATTGAAACCTAGATCTCTTAAACGTGTTTTCTTGGGTTATGATGAACATGTGAAAGGTTACAGATTGTGGGTTAAATGTGAAAAAGGGTACAGTCATTGTTAAAAAGCATGTTGATTTCAATGAGTCTTTAATGCCATGTTTAAAAGGAAAAGATAATTTTTTGTTTGATAAAGATGTTCAAATTGAGGTGGAGCTCCTCAAATTGAACCTGCTAATCATGTACCTCTAGTAGATGAAGCTGGTATTGAACCTGAAATTGAAATTGATCAGACTAATGAATCTGATCCTACTGCTTTCCTTCTGATGAGTATCAACTCACAAGAGATAGGAAAATGAGGCAGATCAGACTCCTACTAGATTTTACAGTGTTGATTTTGTTTCATTTTTCACTTATCAAGAACAATCTGAAAATGAGTCAAACTCCTATGATGATGCCAATAAGTGTAAGGAAAGTAGAAATTGGGAAGCTGTTATGGAAGATAAAATGTCTTCACTTTTGAAAAACAAGACTTGAGAACTTGTTAAGAGGCCTAAAGGGTATAAACTGATTGATTGTAAGTGGATGTATAAATAAAACAAGGGGAATCAGATAGTAAAAATATTAGATATAAAGCTAGACTTGTTGCAAAAGGTTTTACTAAAAAGGAAGGTGTTGATTACACTGAAATCTTTTCTCATGTTGTGAAATATTCTACTGTTAGATGCTTGCTTGCTTTAGTTGCACAATTTAAATGGGAACTTGATCAGTTGGATGTTAAAATTGCTTCCTTGTATGTTGATTTAGATGTAGTAATTTACATGAAGTAACTTGTTGGTTTTGAAATTGAAAATCTTGAAAATACTATTTGTTCGTTAAAAATATTTTTATATGGATTAAAGGAAGCTCCAAGACAATGGTATAAGAGATTTGATACTTTTGTTCTAAAACTTAGTTTCAAACGAAGCCATTTTGATACCTGATTATATTTTAAAGGTAATGGAGGTGAAAATTCTTTTTATTTTGTTCGCTATGTGGATGATATGTCGCTTGTCACTTATGAAAAGTCTGAAATTGATGATATCAAATTGAAACTAAAGTCTGAATTTGAAATTAAAGACATTGGTTCTACTAAAAAGATATTAGGCATGCAAATTTGGAGAAATAAAGAGAAATGCATGCTTTTTTGAATCAACGTGGTTATGTGATTAATGTTTTGAAAAAAAATTAACATGTATGACTGTAAACATGTAACACTGCCTCTTGCTAATCATTTTAAGGTTTCTTCTGAACACCTTCTAAAGAAGAATATGCTAGAATGTCTAACATACCCGCAAATTAATGTTATTAGTTCTGTTATGTATTTGATAATTTGTACCAGACTTGATCTTGCATTTGGTATTAGCATATTGAGTAAGTTTATGAGTAACCATGGGAAGAACATCGGAATGCTTTAAAATGACTATTTAGATATCTTAAAGGCACACCTAACTTGTGTTTAATTTTTAAATCAAGTAAAAATGGTGTAACTTTAAAGGGATATACTAATTCTAATTTTGCTAGAGATAAAGACAATAGGAAATCAACTTCTTCGTACTTTTATACCTTACGTGGTACTGTGGTTAGTTGGAAATCTCAATTTCAAAAGGGTTGTTACTTTATTTTCCACTGAAGTAGAATATAGTGTTGCAACTGAAGCTATGAAAGAGGGAATATGGTTAAATGGGTTGATGTCAAACTTGGTTTTGCTGATGATGATGTTATGTTACTTTCAGATAATCAAAGTGCTATTCATTTGAGCAAAAATTCTATATTTCATAATAGAACTAAGCATATTGATGTTAATCATTTTATAAGAGAGATCATTTCTAAAGTGATTCTTAGAATTGGAAAACTTCAACTCAACTTAATCCATCAATATGGGTACTAAAGTAATTACTTTGAATAAATTTTTAAACTATTTGAAATTTTATCTGTTAATTCTTTTTGACGTATGTACAAGTAGTTAGAGCAAATGAAAATTGCTTTAGATTGTGTTCAGGACTACACTATAACCCAAATTCAGGTAGCAAGGTAGAGATTGTGGGAATCGAACCGGGTTCAATTGATGCTCCCATAATTTGTGTTAAAACGCATTTTTGGCAAATGCAAATTTATTAAACCATACTTTCAACCAGAATGTGACATGTAGATGAATCTTGGCTGTTGATTTGAATTCTCGATGGTTCTTTTCTTTGTGCCATTTTCATTTGGCATTCTCGAGGGTTGGTTTAAGGGTTACATTTCGTTCTCTCTCTGGGAGTGCGTCGTTTTGAGAATTTTTTGTGATTTTTGTTCTCTCTGTAATTTCTTCCCAAATTCTTGTTTAGAGAAGGCGATCTATAATATTTTACCCTCTTTTTGATGATATTCTAAGTGGATATCTATTAGAAAGTGTTTGTGCTTTTGAATTGTTGATTCTAAGATTCTGAAACGATCCTTTGTGGTTCTTGTAGATTGATTGCTGTATTTTGAGAGAGATAAGTGGTCTGTACTATTCTTTATGATTTGGCTGAATATTATTGTAACATGTGTTGCCATTTTGGGCATTATAGTAGAACCGAGCATAATTTAACTTTTGAATGCTTAACGAGGGATGTAGGTGTTACAAGCAGTCACCGAACCTCCGAGGCTTAAGCCGAAGTATATCGATTGTGTTCATTTACTTTTCTACACTTTATTTCAGAAAAGGTTTTGATATTTTTGTTTCTTGGTCTAATATTGTTTATCCCTAGCCTAATAGGGGTCTAAAGTTTTTGTTGAAATGGAGAAACTTGATGTTGTCTAAGAGGTAATATGATGTGTCATGTTAAACTTCTCCATAAAAAACTTAAATTATTAAAAATGGTACACGTTAATTTATTAAATTATTTGTTGAACACTGGCCCCTCGTGTGCAAACATGATTCATTTTTTATCAAATGCTTGATACGTGCATAATATTTTATAAAAAGATAGGGGAGACTTCCGCTCAGGACTTGTTAAGTCAGCTCATCTAAAAATTAAGTTTTCAGGGATTAAAACATCTAGAATTCCTTAAGGACGAAGTAAAATAAAATAATGAAAAAACAAAGAATTTTCTAAAGGCAAGCCACCAACTTTTATATACTATAAATAGGGGTTTACACTTCAATTGTTATGTGGAGAAGTCTAAAAGCAATGTCGTTGTAAAAGTCTCATAATATTGTAAAATTCTATTTTTCAATAAATTAAATTTTCCTCTTTCAATTATCTTGTCCAATTTAAAATTACTCTCTACTATTTTTATCCTGAAAATATACTTCACATAAACCATTAAACATTTCCAATCTAATTTATTTATTTCTCCTACCAACTATAAAATGTCATCATGGTATTAGAGCTTCGTTCGATTGATATTGGGCGTAAGCATATACTACGACTGATGTTTTTTGTTCATCAATTCCTATCTCAACATTTAATGGAGACAACTATGATTTTTGGTCCACTAAAATGAAGACTTACTTTTGTGAGCAAAATTTATGGGGAAAATACGTAATTCGACCCTAACAACAACACCTAGATGAGGGTGAATACGTGATTATGTAGAATTAAAATTACTTAACAATTAAATAGCAACAAATCACTATTAGTTATTTTTCTAGATGGTTAATCATGCAATTTAATTATTCGTATGTTGAAATACTACAGTTATGTAAGCAATAAATGAACACAAGAATTGATCACGGAGAAATCCAACTGGGTGAAAATTTCGGGCACTTTGCTAGTCAACAATTCAATATAAACAATTCGTAACTTATAATCTACCAGACTAGACGATGACATGTACTATCTGACATCCTAACTGCAATTCCAACGGCTCTCCTAGATTCTGTACTCCTGCACCAACACCTAGTTATAGTTTCCAAAGCTATCCTGGATCATCTATCTCCTGTGGATTCACGAAGGACATCGTGTTCTTCAACAACTGGAACTCCGGTCATCTTCCCTTGATCTTCTGAAACTCTGATAGATGTGAAGGAAGTAGCATTTTGGTATTTGGAGGTATGATGTTTTTCTCACCGCCAAGAACAAATCACTATAAATAATGAAGGTTGAAATCTCAAAAGATGAAAAGAATATGAAAAGCTAAGTGTTTGCTTAATGATCAACCTTGGAAAACACCTTTCGTGGTGTTTTGATATTTATATGTAGGTTAAGGAATGGATGTGGTGGACAAAAACCCTTTAAAAAATAATTAAAAAAATTCTCGAAAAGCACCATCGCTCGAGCGAAGGGTGAGCGGCAGTCAAGCGATAGATTGTAGCTCAAGCGAAGGTGAGTGACATGCGGGCGATAAAGTTTCTGTTTCTGACACTCAAGCCAAGATTTGGCGACAGTCTAGTAAAGTTCCACGTTATTTTTCCTTATTTTCCATTCTCGAACCCTAGACCTATAATATCACAACTTTCACTAATTGCACACTACCCCTTGAGTTTTTACAACATATCAACTTTAGTCTTTTTTTTGTTCACAGACTTGCCAATTACATTAAATACCTAACATTTTCAATGACGAGTATGCTAACCCAGATGACATTTCCACTCCAACTGCCGCACAAAAGAAGTAACTTAAAGAGAATCAAGAAAAAGATTTTCTAGCATTACTTGCTCTAAAAATTTGCTTGATGGACACTTAATTTTTCGAGAATTATGGGAGCTAAAACGATGAAAGAAGCTTGGGATAAGCTAAATGACGAGTTCTATGGAAGTGACAAGGTACATACTTGTCATCTTCAAACTTTAAGAAGGAATTTTGAAAATCTAAAAATGAAAAATTTTGAAATCGCAAAATATTATTATTCAACAATAGATGAAATAGTAAATTAACTAAGATCTTATGGAGATGATGTTTCTGAAAATAAAGTTGTTGGAAAAAATTTAATTACTTGCCCAGAAAAATATGATCCAATTATTGCAGTTATTGAGAAGTCTAAAGATATAGATAAATTAACAGATGTAGAATTAATAGGTTCGCTGGAAGCTTATAAAAAAGATTAGAAAGGCATTATGAAATTAACATAGAAAAAGACTTTCAATCTAAAATTAATAAGAAGTTTCATAAATCTAAAGAAGGTGAGAGAAAATATAAAGAAAATTCTAAGAATAAATAAACTCAAGGAAAAGAAATTGATAATAACGGCAAGTATCCTTTGTGAGGCATATGTAAAAGAAAGTGTTATTTTGGGAAATGATTGTTGGTTTAAAGGAAAACCACAGTGCCGTAACTGTAAAAAATTTGGACATGAAGAAAAATTTTGTTGTTTTAAACAAAATCATCGAGCTAATTTCTCTAAAGAAAAGGATATAGAATGAAGTCTATTTTACGCCTCCAACAAGGATGTATCTGAAGAGAAATTAGATAGATGGTATCTAGATAGTGGCTATAGTAATCACATGACGAAAGATGAAAGTATTGATAAAATAAAAATTGGCAATTAAAATTTCATAGAGACAATAGGCAAAGGTACTATTGTCGTTGATACAAAAAAGGGCAAGTGATACATCAATGAAGTTTTCTTGGTCCCTACAATAGATCAAAATCTACTAAGTGTAGGTCAAATGATGGAGAAGGAATATACTTTTTATTTTGAAGGAGATTCTTACACGATCTATGACAAGAAAGAAAAATCCCTTATAATTGCAAAAGTAAAAAAATGAGCGAACAGATGCTTCACAATCCAATGGAGATACGCAAACAATGCGGCAATGACGGAACAACTGGACGAGTCATGGCTGTCGCACAGGAGACTTGGACATTTCCACTTACACGAGTTGAAGATCCTTCAGCAAAAGAGTATGATGAGCGATTTCCTAGCTATAAAAGAGACTACATGAGTTTTCGAAAGATGTTTGCTCGGGAAACAACACCATCAACCATTTCAGTCTGAAAAATCTTGGAAAGCTAAAGAGTCATTAGAGCTAATACATGCAGATGTATGCAGTCCGATGCGTACTCCATCACATGAGCAAAACATGTACTTCATTCTCTTTATAGATGATAACACTAGAATGACATGGGTATATTTTTTGCCCAAGAAATCCCAAGTTTTTAAGATTTTCAAAAAGTTCAAAAACTATGCCGAAAAGCAAAGTGGTTGCAATATCAAGACAATCAGAAGTGACGGAGGTAAATAATACACATAAAATGAATTCAACAAGTTTTGTGAAGATAAAAGAAGGGAGCATTAACTCACCGTTGGATATGCACCTGAACAAAATGGCGTGTTAGAAAGAAAAAATAGAACAGTAATGGAGACGGATAAAGCTATGCTAATGGGGAAAGGTTTTCTAAAAACCTTCTGGGCAAAAGTAGTAAGCACACCAGTTGAAGCATAGAGTGGATGAAAACCATCAGTAAAGCATCTTAGAGTTTTCGGCTACATCTGCTACACACATATTCCACAAGAGAAAAGAGGTAAACTTGACGAAAAGAAAAAAAGGATCTCTCTAGGTTATAACACTCATTCTAAAGGCTATCGGGTCTATAACCTGAGAATAAAGAAGCTAATTATAAGTCGAGACGTTAAGTTTGACGAAGATGCCCTTACAATTGGGAGCTGGTCAAGTAGAAAGAAAAGCTATCAGCATCCTAAAGCAATCACAAAAACAGGAAGGGAACGTTGAGAAGAACAATCAACCACAGTTCCCACAAGAAACGATAGATGAACTAGTTAACTCACCAGAATCATCGCTAAGAAAAATACGAAGATTATCAGAAATATACCAAAATTGCAACTTATTGATCATTGAACCCCGAAAGCTATGAAACCGCTTCAAAACAACCAGAATGGAGAAAAGCTATGGATGAAGAAATAAAAATGATCGTAAAAAGGACACTTGGGAGCTTGTAGTTCTTCTTCAAGATAAAGAAGTCATAGGAGTTAAGTGGGTCTACAAAACAAAACTTAACGCTGATAGCTCAGTTCAAAAAAATAAAGCAAGACTAGTCGCCAAATGATACTCACAACAGTTTGGCATCGACTACACTAAGAAATTTGCTCCAATTGCACGTCTTGACACTATAAGGGCGCTAATTGCACTAGCCGCACAGAAAGAGTGGAAGATTTACTAGCTAGATGTCAAATCAGCATTTCTTAGTAACTATCTTGAAGAAGAAATTTATGTTGAGTAAACTCAAGGGTACGTGGTACAAGGTAAAGAAGATACAATTCTCAAACTAAAGAAGACGCTATACGAATTAAAGCAAGCTCCATGAGCTTGGTGCAACTAAATAGACAACTACTTCACTGAGAAAAGATTCGAGAGGAGCCAAAGTGAACCAACTCTATACATAAAAAATCAAGGTACAAACAATACACTTACAATTTCTTTCTATGTTGATAGTTTCATCTATACAAGTAACAATAAAAGGATGATCGAGAAATTCAAGAAAGACATGATGAAAACAATTGAGATGACTGATCTGGATTGATGCACTACTTTCTTGGAATCGAGATTACTCAATCTGAAGATGGGATATTCATTGATCAGAAGAAGTATACCTGATATGATCCGAGATGGCTTGAAAGGTACATTGAATTTGATTATTGACAGAGAGTAGTTAACGGCAAGTTCGAGTCTTCAAGGGATTAATGAAAGCCATAAAAATGCATACTCAGGAAATGAGGCACATGAGATTGAAGAAAATATGTCAAAGTACAAGTTTCATGTTGGGCTCGGAAGAAGAAACCAAATAGATCAACTCGGTTCAAGCAGCAAATGAGCAGCGTGGATGAAAACAAGCATAATTTTCAGCTTAATTGTCAGATTTTTGCCCATGAGTACAATTCTGAATCATCACGAAATTATACACAATGCTACATGGGTGCATGATACTTTTGGGCTTGTGGTCACACAGAAACATGCCGAGATCAATTTGGCAAAAAAATTCCAATTTTTTTAGAGTTTCCTAGTTTGACTAAAATACAATTTTTTAGTATCTTTTGTAATATTTAGAGTTANGTTTGACTAAAATACAATTTTTTAGTATCTTTTGTAATATTTAGAGTTATTTTCGGTTTTAACTAGATTTTATGGTTTTCATATAAATAATTTGCTTATTATTCATTGTAGAAGACTTTTGACATAATGAATTGAGATTTTTTCTCTCTCTTTGTTCTTGATTGAACATATACCGAACTTATCAAATATTGTTATATTTGTGACGTTCAACCCTTAAAAGTTATCAAATGATTATGCACTCTTTGTAGCGTTTACAAATCGAAGTTCATTGGTTTTGTAATCAAGAGGTCATTTAAACTTTGTTTTTGTTTGATTGTTTGGTTCAATTATTTGCGGGCTGAGATTCTACCTTCTACAACTTGAATTTGAGCTTTCTCGACGTTTTCAATTAATTTCACAATTTTCATGCTGATCTCGCTCCCGGGTTCACGTCAAAACCACTAGTCTATAAAAGAGGTTCAAGATGGAAAGTTTCAAGACAGCAGCATTATCCCTGGATAGCAATAAATCACTCAAAAAGGAAGATGGTGCTCCAAAAATAGAAAGTTCACAATTTTGAAGCATAATTGGAAGTTTACTCTATCTCAGTGCTACAAGGCTAGACATTATGTATGCAACTAGCCTACTTCAAGATTCATGCAGAATCCAAGTTAAGTTCATTATGGAATTGCAAAACGGATACTAAGATACCTTCAAGGAACAAAAGACTATGGAATATGGTATCAATCTACGCCCGACTCAAGACTACATGGATATACTGACAATGATTGGGTAGGATCAGTAGATGATATGAAAAGCACATCAGGCTATACATTCACACTTGGTTTAGAAATATTTTCTTGGCCATCAAAGAAACAGGCAGCAGTTACACAATCATCTGCTGAAGTAGAGTATATTGCAGCACCAACAGCAACGAGCTAAGCTATGTATCTGAAGTGCATACTTGAAGATATGAGAGATCTACAAGATGAAGCTACAAATATTTACTACGACACCAAGTCTATAATAGCAATGGCCAAGAATCTAGTATTTTATAGTAGAACCAAACACATGGCATCAAGTATCACTTTATCAGGGAAGCTAAAGCAAACAAAGAGATAGAGCTCAAATATTGCAAGACTAAAGAACAATTTGCAAATATAGTAACGAAGGCGTTACAATGAGTAAAATTTGAGTTACTACGAGAAATGATTGGAGTTACTGAAATATGCACCAAGGAAGAGTATTAGCATTGTTGCATATTTCTAGAATTCTCTAGACTAACTTGGGAAACAAGAAATATTTAAGGGTTAAAGAATTATCTAGAATTCAAAAGACATTCTTGGGAAGCAAGCAAATTTTAAATATAAAATAATCAAAATATTAGAAAATTCTAGAATTCCTTAAAGACCAAGTAAAATAAAATAATGTAAAAATAAGAATTTTCTAAAGGTAAGCCACCAACTTTTGTATGTTATAAATATGAATTGTCACTTCAATTGTTGTGTACATAAGTCTAAAAGCATTGTCATTGTAAAAGTCTCCCGCCATTGTAAAACTCTATTTTTCAATAAATTAAATTTTCCTCCAATTTAAAATTATTCTCTACTATTTTTATCCTCAAAATATACTTCACATGAACCATCAAACATTTCCAATCTAATTTACTTATTTCTCATATCAACTATAAAATATCATCACCTGGGAGGGACGGGAACCTAGAAAATTTTGCATTGAGTGAGTAATCACTTGCTTTGCCACAAGGGGGATTCTTTGGCATACTTGTTCTTAATGGTGACGGCAAGACTTCATTTATTAATATAGTCGGTTAAGAGTCTTGATTCTTTTACTATTTATTCATATCTGTGAGACCTTGTATTTTAAGGTTCTGTTCTTTTTGGGGGCATTTTGCTAAAAGATCAACTTATGATGAACATAGGTTTGTTGACACATGAGTGGGCTCATAAAGCCAAGCTTAGGCACCGCATATGTTTATAGACTTGATATACATATGGATATTGATCAAATATACACCATCATGGGCATTTGTCCTCAGCACGAGTAAGTATCAATATTGTGAAGATGCCAATTTTTTTCTTTCTTATCCTCCAAGTTTACATTTTGGATATCACTTCATGCACATGTTATGTACTTATTTGAGAACAAGATAGTCTACCCTGGGAATCAATAACAGGAAGGGAGCATCTACTTTTCTTTGGAAAGCTTATAAATCTTAAAGGCGCTTCTTTAAACCAAGCAAGTCTATATCATCTTCAATCTATGAACATTCAGTTAGCTAAGCTAACCGAGAAAATGGTGATTATGAAATCCCAAGGAAAACAAAAATGAAAACGAATTACACATGTATATGTACTATAATCACCATATTACTTGGATTAATAAATAACTCATGTTTATGTACTTGACATAGAACACAACCGAACAAGAATGGAATTTAGAAAGAAAGATAGGGAGAAAAAGAGAGGGGGGGGGGGG
>CAIGRH010025857.1:0-12092 GCA_903798295.1 Fraxinus nigra | reverse complement strand
ATACTCATGGCCTTGGATCTGCATTTGTTGCATTTAAGTTCCATCTTTATTACAACCTTCTGCTGAGCATCAGAATTGAGCCAAATGACAACCAAAATTGTAGCTAAAACATGTCTTAATTAACTAAAGAAATAACTAACCTTCATATTTAGGTAATAATGGGAGCTATATTGGAGTTTGATTAATTGTCTGTAACTGAAAATAATAAACACAGTAGCACTGGTGGATGAAGGAGCTCGATGTTACACATATATAGGCTCATGCAATCGACGCGGCTACGACTCTAAGCTGAACCTTTTTCAAGAGTCAATTTTAATTAATCAGAATAATTTGTGGCGATGACTCTGAACATAAGCTTTTTTATCAGTCAATTTTAATGTTGAAAATCATCACCCACTAGGAGGCTCTAGAATTTTCTAGGTTTTGCAGCCTTTCTCTCTCGTTTGTTGTCTGATAAGTGTGTTTTTACACTTCATCCAAGCCGTCCAAAGTGAGCTTTTAAGTGTGTTTATATTGTTTAGATATTTAATTTTTGCTTATTTTCAACAATTTGAAGAATTGGTCCCCAAAATAATCCAGTTTTGAAGCTGTGAACCTTTCATGCAAATAAAAAGGACATGGAAAGAACAAGCAATTAACGTTGAGGACCAAAATGCACGAAACTGTAATCTTAATCAGACGATTTAATCAATGCTATAAATCCAAGAACACGCTTGGTAGCGTTCTTAATTAGGATAGAAACACATTGTATCAAGCGTGAATAAATAGTATAATGAACGAGATTATAGCTTATTTTTCTTCATTAATATCAACACGCTACTAAGTTTGGTACATTGTCTGAGACAGTCATTGAGAGTAGAATAAGCAGTAAAATGCTCAATGCTACAGAAGCATGCACTCAAATGGGTATTTCCACTGTGTGCTAGTTTTCAACAGTCAAAACCTCATAACTGTTTTCTCATTTTAAGCACGTCAAATCATTCAGCAGTATAAAACTGTGAATCAATAGCTCTAAATGACAATCCCATAATTAGGAATATTTAAGAAGCCCATGAAAAAGAAGTCTACCACCTAACTACTTCAGTTACTGATTGGCAGAGCAGCTCAGTCATTCTCCCCTTCAACTTCACATCCTTGTTCTTCAACTGCACTTCAAGCAAAAGCAGAGAGCAACAGGGAGAGTTCCTTATTTGCTCATAGAATCTCGAAACAAGCCAGCCACTATCTGCAATGCTTCCAACGACATTCTTGCGTCATTGAGTAATCCTGCAACAGAGAACATTTTCCCCAGAACCCACCTCTCCTATAATTTGCAATCAGGAGAAAAGCATACAGGTTGCATGGACCAACCAAGAGGCTTAGACGTTGACACTTCTCCATCTCTAAAATGTTCACATGCTAGCTGAGTATACACGATAACAATTTTTCTTTTTTTGTAATATACAAAATTTCTCTCTACTTTCATTTCATTCCAGTAAAGTTGGAAACAATGGAGTAACGTAACTACTGTTTACTTAAGTGATCAACATGGTCTTCCTGTACAGAATTTACACAATTATTAGAGAAGCCAGGTTTATCTGCAATCTCCTGAAATGGAACCTCGTTGATTTCTGCCCTATCCAAGTCTTCAGAGCTACTCCATTTTCTTTTCATGATTTTAGGAACCAAGAGTGTTACCTCTGACGCTGCATCTTCGTGCTTTATACGTTCAAATCTAATGGCACTAACCTTTCTTGCATTCCCTGCTAATATCTGCACCACATATTATTTTTTAGATAAGCGTCAAAAAATGACGAAATGGCAACCAGTCTCTAAGCTCGAGGTAACAGATCCAGAACCAGTAACACAATGGGAGATCTCATAATATACTTGGTTGGTTTTACATGTATAATTACCCACTAAAGGCGGAACTGGAGAAGCAACAACACTTCTGCTATTTATAATATATACATGCTTCACTTGCAAATAATCCAATTCTAAATCAAGAACCAATTGCCCACCAAACAAGGTTTCATTTCTTGCACTCAAGTGGATACTTGAAGAAATCCACCAGGTGAGTCAGACATTACTTCGGTGGGCTTTACAACGCTTATAAGGAAGTGAAAATTACCCAAATCCCTACTTTTGGAGATCCAAGTTCAAAAATCAAATTTTATCTTTTTATTTTCAAAAATCAGATATTAATCCCAACTTTTGGAGATCCAAGTTCAAAAATCAAATTTTATCTTTTTATTTTCAAAAATCAGATATTTTAGATATAGATACAGATTTTTTATATTTAATTAAATATTAATAATAATATTATAAAAACTAATTTTTATACAACCCTAATTTCATTTCTCCCTCTCCCGTCTGACTTCTCTCATCTCACTCTACTCTCTCCGCCTCTCCACGGAGAAGGTTTTGTTTTTCTTTGTTGATAAAATCCAAAATTAAATAAAACTGAAAAAGGTGTACAAGTAGCGTTCAATGACCACCCATCAAACAGCAGGAGATGATACTATAATGCACTCATCTTACATTCCAATTACGTATTAGAGCAAGAGAGCAAGCACTGTAAACCATCATCTGCTGTGTGAAACTTACAGCAACGGTAACAATAATAAAAGGCATACCTCCAGCTTAAACATTTGGGTCTTTTCTTTTTCATCTTGTCGTTCAGATTCTACCCCATTATAGACACCATGATCTTCTCTATTTGCTCTTTCAAGTACCACTTTCATGGTTTCACCTGTCCTCGGGATATAACCAAATGCCTCGCAGACAAAACCAGACACCGTTTCATATTGATGGCCCTGAATGGATGAAGGAGAATGTCAGCAGTCATTAGCTATAGTCAACACTTTTAACAGACCAATGGCATAATTCATTTCAAATTCATAAATATTATTCTACAGTATGGGAAAAATAACAGCAGCATTGGAAGACAGTTGTGTTCCACAATTGCAAATGTTAATTACTTATCCAAAATTTTCAATATCAAAGAATGTTATATATGTGCAATATGAAGGACATCATCACAATCTCGTGATCTCAAGTCATCTATCAGCAATAGATAGAAACAACATACATCGACCAATGAGTTTGAATGCCTAAAACCAGGCTTTGACTAGTGAATTGTGATTGATAGTGCGTATCAGTGAGTTTACACGTTAAAGCGTGTTTGGGAAGTGTTTATAAACGTTTCAATTATAAATAAATGAAAATGAGCAGTGGATAAGTGGGTAGTATTTGTGAATCCCTCGAAATACATGGAAAAAAGTGACTTAGAGCGTTTATAAACATGAGCCATACATAGGCTTATTATTGCGAACCAATTGGGCTGAGCTGGATTTGAACAAGCATAAACATATTGCCAATGATTACAGTCCTTCCCCATTAACTTCCTGGGCATCGACCCAGCGAGAATCCATTTTAGGTTTATTGGTTCAACTCCCAGGACAATCAGTCAAACACATCTCAATAAGAATAAAATGAAATACCTCTGGCATTTTAACATTAAGGTCTTCAGAAAGCTGGTCAATTGAAGTATTAGCATCCACATCATATATGCCCTCAGCACGCATAACAATATAACCAGTTTTCTTTTGGATTTCCTCCTGTCATACAGTAAAACAAAAGGTTAACTATTAAGAGGAATATATCTCAAGGACAGTCAGGTTTTCAAGTGTAAAATGAATCCTTAACCTAATCTTCTGTCTCGTAATGCTCCTCAAGTATCTCAATAAGAAGTTGAATTACTAGCACAACAGATCTAAACTAGACCATGTACACTATTTATAGCACCTGGCTCCATTCAAGAAACTTCAAGTTTCAACATATGCATACCAAGCCAGATGACAACTCTATAAAAGAAGTATAAACTTTATGCAAATACCAATGTGGTGAATGAGGTGTCTGAAATCCTGTACAGTAAGTCTAATTTATGGTATACAGTGAAGTACAGTACAATGAAAACAAGTCCTAAATAAATATCGACTCTACTGACACCTTGGTTGAATTAGTTTACATTGCCAGCATCTACTGTTTCTCAAACAATGCCATATGTCACACCAGATAATCCCTTACCTCTCAACTAAGACTTAAAATGTGCTTAAGGGCCTGGCCAAGGTTTCCCCTACAATTCTTTTACTTTGTAATTAGTGCATGATAATGGAGCTTGAAATGTTTAATAGGTGGAGCAGAAGTTCTTAGATTCCCTAATCAATATTTGAAATCATTTTCATCGACCGATGCTGTATAGTAACATTTTTCTGGTCAGCCGTCAAACACAGATCTCTTAGGGTCTGGGGCTGTATCCATGTTACAACTATAGAAGTAAAAGGGTGTTGTTGATGGTGCAAATTTAGAAGTAGGCATATGAAATGGATTCAAAATCAGCAATGGAGTAACATAACAAAATGAAATAAAAATCTCAAAATTGAAGTAACCTTACTTTTGAATCATTTTCATCAAAAATTTCACCAACAATTTCCTCAACCACGTCTTCAAGGGTAACTATCTGTTAAAAGTATAAGGCATAGAGAAGATATCAAAAGCATAATTCAAATGCATAAGCCTGCAAATTCGGTTTGGAGAATTAAAGATTACATACCAAGAAATTGTACAATTCCTGATAAATAAACAAAACTGAGAACATAACTTACTCCAACAGTTCCACCATATTCATTGAGAACAACAGCCATGTGCACCTTCCTGATGCGGAATTCTCTAAGAAGATTCCACACAGACATTGAATCTGCAATACCACAGAGTTCAACTTAATCAGTTTTAATATAGAACCACAGATCGGATAAAGAATTATGAGATTCAATAAAAATAAATCAGTCAACAATCAAATGAGTTGGAGGATTCTTTGAAGAACATTCTGTATATCATCTGGACACTAAAAGAATAGATATTGACTTCAGGAAATAATTGTTTCTAACTAATACAAACCAGATACATCCTCAAGAATGGATCATATCCAAGGTTTGAGGGACTGGGAGACAACAAAGAAGCTTGTGCAGAAATTCTGTTCCTTAATCATACAATTTTTTTTAGCTTGTGGCATTTCCGCTTAGAATTAGTAGTTGTTAATGCAACATTTAATCTGCATTTCTGTTTGAATTTTTCTGGCAGGCAATATACTACTATTTTGCCAAATATTATTGAATGAAAATATAAATCAAATATAATCCATAAGGTGACCAATACAATTGAGGTTCTCAGGATATATGTACACGACATCATATTATATATGAGTAGAAACGTGACTTTTTTTTTTTGATAACCGTGGATGTCCGAGCTAGCTTGCGCGCACTTCAACTAGTCCCACGAGGCCCTAATGTTTATGGTTGGGTACTCAACTCAGTGGCTCTGAGGGACTTGAACTAGTAACCATTGGAGAGCAAACTCAAAGTCTGACCAATTGAACAAACCCCCAGGTTTAATTAGAAACGTGACTTCAAAATGTAAAAACACAATGTCATTTAATTACCAGGAACAAAGTATGCTGGTTTGTGTGCCATGTCTCCAACTACAGAATTTTCTAGTAGTTCCCCCTTCAAAACCAAACAGAATATAATTCTGCATGTTATGAGATTTCTTTGTACAATCAGAAAAGATGTAGAAACATCATTTTGGACAAGATGGGAAATAGTAAATAGTAGACCTTCTGCACGTAATCAAGAAGATCCATTCCATATGCAATACCAACAATATTGTCAATACGTTCTTCGAAGACAGGGACCCTGCAAACATGTGCATCCACTTCTTAGACTTAATAAACACCAACAAACTGATAGAGCTGTCTATACCTGGAATACTGATGATCCACCCATGAATTATGAAAATCGATTAATGTCGCACTGGCATCAATGGCAACAACATCAACAAGAGGTGTCATCACCTCCCTAACATGTGTATCTTTTATCTCTAACACATTTTCAATCATATCCTGTGAGAGATAAAAATTAGACTCTTATGCATGGAGAGTTGGAAACTAAGAATGGGATGGAGCTCTATAAATCCAATATACATGCTATGAAGACAATTGATGACTTAGACAGTTTGGTCAGTGCATAAAACACATAAAAAAAATTTTGCGACACAGCAAGTACAAATGCATTCAGAAGGCCCAGATGGTCGCAGTGTCTACTATGGTGTTGTATCTTCCATGTGTTTGCAAGAAAGGTGAAGAATAGTGTTGCAACTGCAAGATACAGCAATCTTGATTCCTAGACCTCTGTTATCAGCACAAGAAAGCCATTCATATTCTTTCATCATTGTTGATTAGCTTAAAAGAAGTGAGATGAGTTCTACGGTGCTTTTGATGAAGTACGTATTTATTCGGGTACTGTGTCCTAAGGCAATCAAGAATTTGGGTTGTTCACTGGAGGTTTTACAAAAAGTGTCTTGTTTTGCAGCTTTTGAACAGTTCGGAATGGGAGGAACGCGATCTTGGTAGATCAGTTTTAACTGGAAGGCTTGCTCTGAGATAAAGTTCTGTTCCTTTCCTTGGTTTTAGCTTTAGCATCCTGTGCTCCAGACATAATACTAATGGAATGCAGGAGGGACTGAAATAATTGTCCTTCATAGTTCTCTACTTCTCTACTTTGAGATAAAAAAAATTATCATCTCCTTCAATGTATTCTTTCATTCAATAACTAAAACTCATACAATTCTCATCATCTTGAGAACCAGTGAAAGATGTCATCCAGCTTTCTTTTGCCAAATATTTTATAGAAGTCTCTACGATAGGTTATAGGGGAAACCGCCAATTACCCCAGTGGTTTGGGAATATGCAGATTAGCTCCTTGTGGTTGAATTCAGAAAACTTTCTTGCAAGTTAAAACCTGTAAATTAACCCCCCCCCAACCCAAAAAAAAAAACCCTCTCAACTTATTGTAACATAGTTTAATTTGCCTGTCTGGAATGACAGTAATACCTTTAAAATTAAAAGTAGTACCATGAAATTGCAAGAGATTATAAGCCTCACACATTTACCAGCTTAAAGAAGTGATCTGCAGATTTTTTGAAAACTACATAGTGGTAAGTTCCCAACTGCTAACAGTTTCTGAAGGTGCATTTCCCTTATTTAAGCATAACTTGAAAGACAGACCACAATGACATTAAAACAAGATCAAAAAACCCATTTCATTACCTGCTCTTCTTCCTCAATTGCCCCACTTAACTCTGCTCCACGTAACATCAATTTTAGTTCATCTTCAGTAACATATGGTTCACTAATACATCAAATGAACAAGGTCAAGCACAAGCACAAAGTAGCCAGAGGAATATGAGAAACCAAGAAGATTACAGTCAGAATCCAGAAGCAAATGCTAAAGATGCCGCTAAGCTGATGGGGTAACAAGTTTATACTTAGTAATTGAGTATACTTATAATTATACTTCCTCTTGATATGATTGATAGAAGGAAATGGACATTATTGTATAACTTAATAGATGACAGTATTTTTACTTATCTAAAGGTCTATCATTAATAATACTAGCAGTGTTGCTTACTCGCAAAAATTAGTATTGTCATTATTCTCACAAATATTTCCACAGCAGTTAAGATTTGGTTCTACTATGGCTTTGAAGCATCATCTACTGCACCCTGACCATTCTTATAATATTTTTTGTGTATCTTACAACAAAATAAACATGCCAATTGTTGCGTGAACACTTTTCTCCACTTCCACCAGATTAGTAAGAATTACATGCTACATCTCACACCCTATATCCAGTACTCTTTATGTTTTTAATGTGCATGTTCAGACTTATCTTATTAGGAATGGAGAATACTCACCTACCTTTTTCAGTTCATATCTCAATCTGAAATTTCATTTGGATAATCTTTAACGTAACAGGATTGACAAGCACAATAAGTCTATCAAGAAACTTGGCAATACAAAATCTAATAAAAGAGGTAATACCAAACATGCCATGAACTGGAAAAATCATTTACGATAGACCATACCTTCTTCCTTTCAAACCAAGCAGTTTTAGCATTCCCATTGACAGATATGTTACAACTCTTCCGACAGGATACAGTACTAGGGAAAGCCACGCCACTGGCCTAACCTACAGGCATCACAAGAGACACTTCATCAAATGTATAAAATACATAGCACTAGACTTGTGTTTATCTTTTTTCTTTCAGTATTTTGTGGGGAAGGGCGTATAGGATTAGATAAATAAATATCTGCGATTTGATCAGAATTTTTTCTAACTTTAAAGTAAGAGCAAGCTCCAAACTTACCACAAACCTAGCAACCTCGGTGGCATTGTGAACAGCAATACTCTTTGGAGTAATTTCGGTGAGCAGCAAAATGGCAACCTGGTATCGTTGACGGAATAAATTTCTCTTTTAACAACCACTTACAGAAAAAGAAAATGAAGAAATGTACTTCTGCTCGATGAGGCAGGGCAAAGAATATATATATATATATACACACACACACACACTTCTAAAGGTTAATTCAGCATCACCTGCGTCAATAATGGCATCAAGATAAAGAAGAATAGAGCCAAGAATAATTCCAACATACATTTCTGTTCTGAAAACAACACTCTTTTAACATTTGAACTTAACAACATATTCAAGTGTATAAGAATGTTGGATGAATTAACATGTCCATATGTTTATGTACTAAATCCCAGCTAGAGTTACTTTTCTAAAAAACAATAAGGAATTCGTTTAAACGGTAAACGCGTAACTGGTTTTTTAAGTTGGACTAGGGACCACTAAAATGCAACTCTAGTATAATTCACATTCATGAATCTTTAAAGAAAGAAACTCCAGACGTACCGTCATGACTCCAGTTGCTGCACTCACACCAGCTTCACCAAATATTGCTGTTGCAGCCTTGGTGACTAATGCTGTAGCACCAATGTTCACCACTCTGGAAAAAAATACACAATAAGAAAACATGCTCATAATTAAAAAGAGTAAGCAAAATGAAACAAAATGAGCAGTACGTTGTGCCAATGAGTATAGTAGTCAGAAATCGAGTGACATCATTGCGTAGCATTTTGAAAACACCATTCTCAGACTCTTTTTCAGCCAACTCACGTACCTGAGATTCATTACAATATCAGGATCTGGTCAATTGTGATATCCACGAGTCTTTTTCCAGAAGAAATGTTGAAAAATAGACTGGAGAACAAATATTTGAGTTCCCATGAAATTGTAGGCTAGAATAATTAAAAAATATGCCCAAAACCGAAATAGCACCAGTTACATCCATTTTTAAGAAAGAAAAATTTAGTATGAGATAAAGTGCCAGTTAAATGCCTAGGGCTTTATAATATCCAAGAACGATGGATGTTTTTTATTGGAAGAAAATAATGAAATGCTATGATATTGAGAGACTAGACACTATCATGTTTGTTGAAGTTTCTGCAACAACGACACTACATAGAACTAGCCATTTAACTAGAAACCATTAACAAATCTAACAATTGGATGGCTTGTTCCAAAGTGCACAAGAATGCATTCTATACTAAGCCATTTGAAGTTCCAGATGATGAAACTGTAGTTCTCTTGAAGCTGAACCAATACATTGGGCAGCAGTACGTTACTTACATGACTTCATATCCGAGAAAAGTAAAATGCAAATAAAAAAATTGTTCTGCAAACTATATCTACATCACCAGAGCGTCTGATGGAGGGTAGCATTTCCAGTTACTTCAGGACAGTATAACTGAGATATATATATATATTTCTATCAAAAGGCATCAAGATTACCAATAAGCATTGAGTGCAAGAAACATGCCCATTACATACCTAAAAACCTATTTACGCTCAACATGAAAGTTGTACCAAAATCAAGGAAATGAGCATAAGTACAACCAGAATAACATCTCATTATTCTAATCAATGCAACTAAAGCATGAGAATATTAAATTTGCAGTATTCATGCAGCTCAATAACATCAAATACGTAAAATTTACTTGAAAAACTAGATAACAGTTATTCGTTATTATAATTCACCCATACCTTCCAAGGCCAGAGTGTTGTGATTGAGGTCTCGGCCATGGAGAAAAATGCCGAGAGTCCCAAGAGCGCAGCAAGTATCAATCCCTGCTCTTTAAAAACCACCAGCACTTGCAAAACCTTAGGCCCGGAGCTCCTCAACGCTACCAAACTCTGCTGCCAAACCCCGTACCCCACATTCAAAGCCCCCTCAATTGCTAACACTCTCCTGCACCCCATTATCACGACCACTCCAATTGCCGCAGCTGCCATCACCAACACTTTCCTCACCAAAACCTCCCAAAAATTAACTGCACTCTCCGCATTATTATCACTCCCACAACATCTATGTTTTGCTTCAAGTATAGGTAAGGGAGTTGCTGTATTGTGACTGAAAGTCGAGTTGAAGAACAAAGTTCTCGAAGTACAACTGATGCTGCATCGCAGTCTTTTGGAAGGAAACTTTGGGGATAATTTCAATTGGGGGTTACAGAGAGTTAGAAATGAGGGATTTGAATTAGTGATGAAGGAGGGTCGATTAAAGAATGAGGTTTCTGCAGTTCTTGCTGCATCCATAGAATTATTTTGTAAAAACGCAAATAAATACCAAAAAAATACAAAGATTTTAAATTTCTCAAATTAGAATCTAGGGTTCTTGCGAAGTTTGAACAGATGAAATCGAGTAGATGAGAATCTCATTGTTTGCACTTGTCCGATAGCTCTCCCGTAGATTTTTCCCTTCTTTGCTTCAAGCCAAAACCTCATTGACAAGTTGCAGACATGAAATTACAGACTCAACCTCCGTAATGGGCCACCAACCCCCTAAATTATGGGCCTAAATTGGAGTTCTAAAGACGGGGAAAAATAAAAAATCAGGTGTATAGTTTACACCAATTCACTAGGTTTATAGTTTGAAAATTCAAAAATCAGGTTTTTTTTTTAATTCTAATATAATATAATATAATTAATCCACTCCACCTGCACCACTCCTACTGCTCCGGGGACCATTCCGACCATCACTCTTCTCCGATGACTATTCCGACGATCGTTCCGACAACTATTCTGAATCTGGCAATTATTCCGGCGATTATTCCAACGACCATTTCGGTCACAGATTTACAATTTAGTTAGTCAAATATTATTTTTCAGTCACGGATAATAATTTTTATACATCACAGATTATTTTATGGTCACAGCTCAAAAATTTTGTAGGTCACAATTATTTCATTGGTCACATATTTCAAAATTAGTTGGTCAGAGATCATAATTTATTGGTCACACGGTCACTTATTTCAAAACCAATTGGTCACAGATTATATAATTTTTAGGTCATATGTAACAAAGTAGTTGGTCGCAAATTATATTTTTAGTCAGAGATTACCGAATTTTGGTCACATACGCTAGATAGTGAGTCACATACACTGCCACTTGCGACCACCCTCACCTCNGCTCAAAAATTTTGTAGGTCACAATTATTTCATTGGTCACATATTTCAAAATTAGTTGGTCAGAGATCATAATTTATTGGTCACACGGTCACTTATTTCAAAACCAATTGGTCACAGATTATATAATTTTTAGGTCATATGTAACAAAGTAGTTGGTCGCAAATTATATTTTTAGTCAGAGATTACCGAATTTTGGTCACATACGCTAGATAGTGAGTCACATACACTGCCACTTGCGACCACCCTCACCTCGGCACCACTCCACCTCTGCACTATTGACACGACTACGACCATTACCATCGCCTCCACGACAACCACCATGACCAACATTACCACCACCCAAACATCACGACAACCAGTAGTAACACCGTTATCTCCAAAACCACCACAAAAAACCACCGATCCGCCACCACAGTTACAACCACGGAATCGTCGCCGCACAAAATACCACCACCACCCGCAGCCAATTTCACAACCACCAGCACCCACCCGCCCCATCACCAACACCGTCTCCAATCTAATACTTACAAACATTAAAAACAAAAAAAAAAACCCAAAAAACCGGCACCGACATAGTCGCTTGTGAAGAGTCACCAGCCTCTGCGCCGTGATGAATCGTCGGAGCGATTGCCGCCATCACCTCACCACCAAAACCAACGTCTCACCACCACCGCCATATCCAAC
>CAIGRH010025835.1:0-14759 GCA_903798295.1 Fraxinus nigra | reverse complement strand
TGCTCTAAGTAGAGAAAATATTTATTTATATTATCGCACGTGCCATTCTAAAAAATTCCTATTTTCTATCCTTCTTTCTCACTTCATAAGTTGTCATATCAAGACAATTTTTTGTTGACATTTTCATTCTTTCTATCAATTTTTTGTTGACATGTCCTTCCTTTGAGCCAATTACGGCACATGCCATTCACAAGGATTCTTATGGTAACATTTATTTTCAGAATAACTACATGAAAAGTATCAAATTTTGTTGTCGAGGGAATCATAGAAACATTTGTTGGACCATCCGAAGTCATATCAGACTATACACTTATCCAAACACAGTGGAGCCCACAATATTTTATTTATTTATTTATTTTTTTTTTTTTTGGGTGTATCGTGTATATTTTAGATTGGCATAATATTCCTACTACACAAGTATACTTTTCTTCTCCATTCTGCAGCATCAAGCAAGTAGACGTAAAGTCAACAAACAATCATAAATTTGTGTTTACTTTTATTATTTTGAAATTTTATTCAGTTTTTTATATGGATTAATCTCGAACGGCACTTTCATTATTCATTAAAAAAAAAAACAAGAAAAGACCAGAGCAGTCTGGCAGTGTTTTGGGTGAAGTGACTTCCTAGTCCATACTGTGTAATTAGTCAATTTCAGCTTATAATCAATTAAGGAGAAGAATCAATTTTTGATTGTTCTGTTCACATTGCTCATTCACATAGTTTGTATTCACATATAAGACTAATAAATTTTCATAAATTTGAAGCTCTTTCGCCATTCCATATGTTTCCTTTATATTCAAACATTAAATCCTTAACAACATGTTATGACATGAATTCATTTGTTTATATTTTCGTAGTCGACTAGTCACAATCTCGAATAAAAGACAAGGATTGCAATAATCAATAGTCAGTGCAAAAGTTTGTCACATTTTATGACATGCATCTTCTACGAATAAATTATGAATTCCACATACTTTTTCATAGTTGGCCACATTCTCGAATAAAAGGTTCGATAAGTTATAGAACTTCATTATAACATGAATCCTTACTGCACTTGTATTTTCATAGTCAGTCTCAAATTCGAAAAAACTTCAACGATTGTGACACGTAAACAATCAGAGTAAAACTTAATCATATACTATAATAAGATCAATCCCTTGTTGGTACTTTTCATCCATTTATAGAAGAGAAAACCTCTAAACATACACTAATTGGTAGTTCAAGTGGGAATCTTTTCATATCTACCCATTATTTTTTTCAAGAAAGCAATATCTTAACCAACCAATTGGCCTACTGACTTTTTCTTGACGTTGATTATATAATCTGTTTTCTACTTAGGCCGACCCAAGTTTAGTGGTTAAGTTTTCTAGTCAATCAATTTAGATTATTGTGTATTAGCAGGCTTGCAACTTCTGTTGTTTTCCACTGGACAAAGTTTATTCAAGTTGATTCCAAAAGCAAAAGAGCCAACTGGCTGGCTACCTTTAAATTATTTTTCTACTTATTAAATTGTACTAAAATAAGAGGATATGTCGATCGGGGTAGAAAACGGGAAATTCTGCATAATCTTGAATGTTATTGCTTTAGGTGAACGCTATAATTTTATTCTTATTTAATACTGTCGTGTATAGTTTAGTCCAGTTGAAGGATGTGCAGCTAAAATAAACAATAGTGCAAGATAATCTTTGGTTATACCGTTCACATACTATGCAATCCTAATAATCGAACAAATACACGAAATTTAGAATGCATGATCGAAAATATTGATGTTCTCGCAACTTCTTTTGCACCCTACGTAGTGTCTTAGTTCGTAGTTCAATAATATCTAATCGATTGTCGCTATAGAAAAGCAATGGAAAGAGATAATCTTTGCTTAAACAATTCAGAGACTATGTAACCCCGATAATTGAATAAATACACGAAGTTTAAAACTTACGATCAAAACTATGTTCAATTTCTCAATAAAATGAATCAAGAACCATTAGAAATGTGTAAAAAAAAAAAAGGAAATCCAGGCTAAGGAACATAAGAATTTTCAAGTTCTGGTTGAGTTCTGATACCTGAAGCTGAAGGCATTCTACTTCTACCAATCCAAATAGTATCCAAAACCTCATTTCTGTCAGATTGTCTCTCCATTTTCTTGATTTTTTCCCCTTTAATCAATTTGTATACCATGATCATAACCACAAGAAGCAAGATCAATCCCACAATTCCTCCTGCAAATCCAATCACCCACCACTTCCAAACGTGCTCTTTCGTCTTTTCATCAGATAGTTGAGATGGAACGACAATAGAGAAATGCCCTTGTCCACGCGCCGTACACGAATTATTCCCGGCAACGTTGCTTAATTCCACCGTGCCATTAGTACTAAACCGAACGCAATTCATCCCCACACTCAACGAAACATTAGGAAAACGAACGACAATCGGATTATCCCCCATGAGATTAAGCTCAATCAGTTCATTATGTGGTGAACTAGTACTCGAATCATAAGCCAACAACCCGATCACAGGAGCAACAAAAGTATAGTTCGACACGTTATAATACAAAGTCGACCAATTACCTAGATTTTGATAGACTAAATCAACTCTCCTAGAAAATGGCCGTGGCAAAATCCTTGTTGGGATATCAAAAAAACTGAAATTAGCGCCCTTCATCCATAAACTGTGAGTTCTCATGCGAAGAATCGAAACTTCCATACCCGAATAATTCAAAGGAAGTGAAATATCATACAATTTTCCAGTACGAGACCTTGAAATTTTCTTGAATGCATAATCATAAACAAAAGAATTCAATGAATCCCTGCTATAAACATTTGATCCTCGAACATTTTGCAATAAACAAGAACAACATAACAATATCATTAAAATGATATCCCAAATTCTTTGAGAACCCATCAAACACTTACAGTACTATTGCCTCTTCTTCCTTTCATTCGACCTTGAAAATCTTTTACATTAAGATCTGATTTTCGAAACTGTTTGATATTTGGACTTGATCTTCTCAGAAAAAAACAAAACCCTTTTCAGTGATTAATCTATCAATGCCACGGGGTTGAATGACAGTTTTTCCTAATTATTATGCAAACTCGTGAATTGGGACATCATTAAAAAGAGATTGCAGCAATGAATGATTCAAAATTTACACGATTTTGCCGTTGTGATCCCATTGGCATTGCCTAGAATTTGAAGGGATATGATTATAAAATGCAAAAAATGGATAATATATTTGGTCATGGGCGGGGTGCTTTGGTGGTTTTACAATATATTCTATAGGAAGACAGGGCGCCACCTTAACGTGGCACAAGGAACCCTTTTGAGTTGTACTAAGTTTGTTTAATCACATATAGCCTTTGTTGGATATGTTGTTGAAATATGTGTATATATACATACACGCGTATACAACCCAATACGAAAATGCTGAGCAAATTCTTAGTTGTAATTTAAATTCTTGAAAAAATGCCATGGAAAAAAGCTCATCAATACAATTCTTATCCAATCATAAATCTTGAGTTACAATTTAGATTCTTAAATAAATGCCATAAAAGTAGGCTAGTCAATAGGCCGCGTTTAAACTCTAACCTCACTATGGTCTTTGGACTTTGTAATTGGTTAGGGATAGTGTTTGATAAATCTAGACACGGTCTTGCTTAATCTGATTAAGATAGAAAGAGTTGAGTTGAATGTAGTTCCGACTCATTACAATGTGTCCAATATTTTTATGTTCCGTTAGTTGTTTTATTTTTCTTATTCTTACGCGAAAAACACGTGATTCATAGATTTTTTTTTTTTTTAAATGAACGCGTGCTAGCTGAAGGCAAAGTTTGAAGTAGAATACTGAACTCATATGCGTGTTCCAATGGTTGCATATTTTCGAATTTATTTGAAGAGAAAACAATAACAAAAAACATCATGCCCCACTGGCTATAGGTCTACTTCCAAGAGTGGAGAAATAGACATATCAACAATCCCTATGTTTCATTAAACAAGTAAAACATACTATTCTTAAATTAAAATATCTCTCTCTTCTATATTTGTTTTTACAATAGAAAGTTTTGTCTTTTGGCCCCGTTTGAGCCATATTTTTTCCTCATTAAAATGAAAAATATGACCGTTATCTATCACATCAACATTTAAATTCAAATTTTCTATCTCTTGTGTGGGTCCCAATAACAACTATATTTTTCATTCTCATTTTCAAAAAAGTTGGCTCAAACATGGGCTTTATTAACAAATTACTATGGGGGAATTGTTGACAAAGACCTAGAGGACTTTTTAAATCATTTTCCCCTTCTTGTCATTTTGTGTGTATATATATATATATATATATATATATATATAATTGGATGTTCCAAATGGAAGTCATGTAAAGAAAATGAATTGAGACCATCTACTAGATTGATATTTTTGTGTGACTTTCAAAAAAACTTGTAGCATGTGCCTGAAATTGTTAGGGACAAATTATAGGGCTACCAATACGTGATTTTATTAAACGCTGATTAGAAACAGTGGTAAAGTAATGATTTGATCGTTTTATGTTATGATTTAACACTTTCGTCACGTACAATATAATAATATGACACACATTTTTTAACAACTTTCTTCTTTCTCTATTGAAATTCTCAACCTAATATCATCCCCACTAACTTAGACTAATCTTCTAATAGCGACCTTTCCAAATCAAAGAGTAAAAGTAACCCCTACAAAGGACTTGTGATCTGTAGCTCTAATCATCTAAGGAAGTTGACTACGACAAATACATATGATAATCTTTAAAGGCCCTTTACAAATGTTATAAATTACAATGAAATTTCATTTAGAAATTGTTTGCTAAAATTGATAAAATTTGAATAGTCCAACATATTTGGATTGAATGACTTGGAATAGAAATTAGATAACAATACTTGAAGCATAGTTATAAAAATCAAACCGAACTGATCGATCCAATTAAAAATCGATGAATCAAAGCTAAGCATAGTCCGATTAGCATCAATGGACCAATTAGCTAACAAACCAGTCAAGACCCGTGGTGAAATGGTCAAACCCTATGCAAATCTCTAGAACCGATTAAGCAAAGGCCAATTTTCTTGTAGTTGAACCGAGTTTTATTCAAAAACTTTTTAAGGTCAATAATCAGGTTGACTTGACAACTTTGCTTTAATGTGTTGGAGAAAAAAAGGGAAATTGAGAAAAAGTATATTACAAGAATAAAATCAACCAATCAGGAATATTCAAATTTCCACAAGTCACGCAATAAAATCATTTAGGTTCATGTGTCCTATCATCGAATTAAACTTTCTTTAACGTAATGGTGTAAAGGGGCAAGTCAAGCATCTTGACTCGTCTATTCCCGGGCTCAACTTGGCTAGCCCAGCAAGCTGGCTCATCTCATGAAAGTTGGGCTCCAAGGGGTGAATTGAGTCGGCTTACTAGTTGTTTGCAGTTCGTTTCTTTTTTTAGTAGAAAATTACATTTTGTAGCTAACAATACGAGCCGTTCACAAGCTGGCAAGCGGTTTGCACGAGTGATTCGTTGTTCCGCTTGCCCCAATTTGCCACAAGCATATCTTTAAGACCGCTTTGTTTCCAAGCAGATATAGCCCCGATCTAAAGGATCCAAAGCCAGAGCTGGAATATGGTTTCTTAATCATAGATAGATATCAGCATATTGAAAAGTACTTATGTGTTGATATACTTCAATTCCTGGTATAGTTTCAATCTTAACAATTACGTCTAAAATAAAACGTGAAGTAAAAAATGATTTATTTTGATTTTGATGTTGATGTTGATTTGGTGCAAACAGTAGATTTTCTTTAACAATTATCCGTTTTCGCAAATTAATTTATCTTATAAAATAAAATGCGTGATATATATAAATAATCACGAAACAAATTAAGCAACAACTATACATCGTTGCACAAATGCTGATGCAATAAACTTTTTGTATTGCGAAATAAATTTAATTACAACCGCTTTTTACATAATGAATTGTACTACGAATATTAAATATCTTAAAATATATTATGCAACATATCAAATGCAATGTAAAATAAATCTCGCGATAGATATGACTTGTTATTAAAGATATATTACTACAAGCTAATATTGTTTTAAAATAGGATAAATAACAAAAGTTAAACCCTTAAAATAGTATTTGCAAAAAAACATTTTTCTCGCAGAAAATTTATTGGATTAATCGTTGCGACAAATTGATTTGTTTCCCTTTAAATTTTTTGCGACATATGTGTTGCAACAACATTATGCTGACAAATATCTTGTTGTTATTTTGTACTTTTTGCGTCAATTGAACAATGTTTTTTATTTGATAATGCGATGAACGATTGAAAGTTGTTGTAAAATACATTATGTGACTCATATAGCGCGACATACATGCAACAAACATATTGTTATTGCAAAATTATTTTTACAATAAATATTACAAACCACTTTTTTTGTTGCAATTTCGATATTTGTTTTTGTGCCTAGGATGCGAGTCCAATCAGTTCCAACTCGTTAGTGAGGGGAGCTGAGCTTGATACCCTTGCCTGAATGTGTTGGAAATTGGGGAACTTAAGACAAAGTAGATTATGAGGATAGAAAATCATCCAATCAAGAATCTGCAAATTTCCACGTGTCAGGTAATGAAATCATATGGGTCGGGAAAGACAGAAATCGCTGTGGATAACAAGAATTTGCAAAGAAAATCTTTGCACCAAATGGGATTTTTGCATCAAAAGAGATAGATAGAAAAAGAGAGGAGTTTCTTTGGTCATCAGCCGTCAAATGGCAGCGGCAGCTTACACTTCCATGGCCGCGACAGCCGTCTTGCTCCATCGACTCTCTACCAAAACCACCGTCCACTGCTCCGCCTTGCCGTGCCTGTCACCCCCTTTCTCCAATTCTGCTTTCTCCACTTCCTTCAAGCCCTTTTCAGGTAAAGTTCAACTATTTCTTTATGTATTCTCTTTGTGTTGATAGCTCCGGGGATTATTTTTTTTGTTCCATAGTGCTGGGATATTTTAATGTATACTTATCAATTAGGGTCGTATTCTATTGTTTCGATTCTACTATATATGCCTTTTTAATTCTGTCCAAATCGAAACTTTTTCTTGTTCTAATTTGTCTGTGTGAAATCTTCTCAATAAAGATGGTTGATCCCAATTGATTTCTTGAATACTGGATTTTGATCCTTAAGTTTTACGTAGTAAGTTGAAGCATTGATTCTATTGTTCTGATTCATGAACTTTTATATTGTTTCTTGGTTAGGTAGAAACAATCTTGATAAATATGTCATATAAGTATTAGCGAGAGCTAACAATCTAAACCAATAGTTCTTTATGATTGACGAGTTTTCGCATTTTTGTGATATAGGGATTTTGGATTTTTAGGGGGGTTCTAATAAAATCTTGGACTTGTTACAATTGTACTTAAATGTGGGTGTCCAAATGCCACATTGCATAGGTTCTGAAATTGTGTTACATTCCTCATAGCCTTATCACTTAGGTTTAGACTATTGGGGAATATCTTGAAAGATGAATTAGAAGTAATTGTTATTGTTTCTTTAGTATATTCAGTGGTTTTTATCCCTGTCAATGTTATGTCCTGCATAATCCTCTTTTCTTGTGCATACTTGATGAACCAACATTTATGATTGTAATATTTCAGTGGTATAGAAAGGGCTGATATGTTATTGTATGGACTTTAGCATTTGAAACCAATAAGACGAGTCTTTGATAATTATAAGAAGCAATGTGGGAATTAACCCTCATAGATTCTTTATTCTTAAGAGCGGGATTAAATTGCCAAAGACCTTGAAGTTTTCTTTTTTGAGAGCTACATACGAGAAGATAGTTTTCATATAATTCTTCTTGATATTGCAAATTCAAAAATGAATGATACTCACTGACATCGAGAGAAATGAAGACAATGATCAGGATTCAGTTATTTTGTTACGAATTATGATAATTGGCTATTGCTGCTAGATTTTTCCTTGGCGTGCAAATCATAATATGTAATTTTGATCGGAGAAATTGAAACTTCAAACTCTATTCCAATTGCTTGATCACATATCGATGTTGATTCGATTGTCCAATGATAATTCCCTTGTTGGGAGTTTCATGTGCCTTGAGTACGAATTTTGATACTTGTTTAGGTGATTGTATACTGAAAGTTTCTCTAAACGCCACTTTACTCTCTGATCCTGCACAAGCAGAGTGAAATTATTTACTAAAATTGGATGCGAACGTTTCTGTATCATGCTCCTTTCCATCATCCCTTAGATTAAGCTTTTCACTGAATGTCAAGTGTTTAATGTTCAAATCACATACTTCCATTTGCGAAGGTTGTGTTATGCTTGCTCTCTACATAGGCTTTTCAATTCTTGATATTTCTGTGGTTATGTAACTTAGGTTTATTTTTAAACAGAGTCGAGAAGGTCTTCTTGTCTCCAGGTCAAAGCCTCGTCATCAGACGAGACATCTGCAGTCGATGCTGATGAATTACTAACAGACCTAAAAGAAAAGGTAACTACACATAATGTCATCTTTGCAAAAACTGTTTTTGGTTCCGCCTTCTATTTGTACTATTGAATTATTCTAAGATTTATATTCTCATTGTTCGATGACTCATCTCTCCGTATTGCTTTTTGAAGTGGGATGCTGTTGAAAACAAGTCTACGGTACTTCTTTATGGAGGAGGGGCAATTGTGGCAACTTGGTTGGCTTCCATTGTTGTTGGCGCAGTTAACTCGGTCCCTTTGGTGGGTTCTTCTCATGTGTTACCATTTTAACTAACAAAGTGATTACATTTGGTATCTGAGCGAAATTCAATTACTTTTTGGTTGATATTCATTTAATAATCTGAGGTATCATATCATCTGTTAAAATTTATTTCAGCTTCCAAAGATCATGGAGTTAGTTGGTCTCGGATACACTGGATGGTTTGTGTACCGTTACCTTCTTTTCAAGGTATGATTTCTCCATTTTTGTAAACTATAATTACATAAAAAAAGGAAGTTTTTCTTAGTGGCCATAAACCTACTGCAAACTTGTTAGCTTCCATAAAATACAAAATAAAAACAGCGATTTCTCTTTCGGCTCTCTCCTGTGTATCAACTTGATTCTAATATCGAAAATATATAGTGCATGTTGGGCTAAGCCTAAAAAAGTGTAAGTGCATAAAAAGTAAGTAAAGACTTCGCTTTTAAAAATGCTAGTTCTTCAACTAAAACTCCCAAAGAACTTCTGAAAAACCTCACACATGTTGCACTTTAGCAGATTGGGGACCTTAGCCAATTTGGGGCACATCTTGCGGTTTACCTGATTTGTGTCTTGAGGGGCCAACTCAGGATTAGTCGTCGAAGGTGGACACCTGGGTATCAAAAAAAAAAAAAAAAAAAATTTTAAAAAATAAAAAACAAATAAAAAAAAAAAAAAAAAAAAAAAAAAAAANAGTAAGTAAAGACTTCGCTTTTAAAAATGCTAGTTCTTCAACTAAAACTCCCAAAGAACTTCTGAAAAACCTCACACATGTTGCACTTTAGCAGATTGGGGACCTTAGCCAATTTGGGGCACATCTTGCGGTTTACCTGATTTGTGTCTTGAGGGGCCAACTCAGGATTAGTCGTCGAAGGTGGACACCTGGGTATCAAAAAAAAAAAAAAACCTCACACATGTTTGGCTAAAAAAGTTATATAAAATTAACTTTAATCTTTTTTAGGCTTAGAGCTTGTTTGGTTCAGCTTAAAATTTTAGTACGCCCTAGTATCAGTTTCCTTCCTCGCCTCCACCTCACCCCAGCTCTGTGTCCCTCCTGCACTGTCTCTGCTCGCCTTTCCCTGCCCTTATTTGTTTCACTTCTCCCATCCCCCGTCACCCATCTCCTCATTGTTGCCTTAACCAGGAGCTGTGAGTAGCTCTCCTGGCCATGAGTAAGAAGGGGAAGGAGGCAGTGGAGGATGATAAAAGTGACTTTTTAAAGTAAAAAGAAGGGCTTTTGAGACGAAATTTGATTATTGGATATCTCTCGCCTTGACTATTATAAAAAGGATCTTTTGAAAAATTAACGATAGTGAGTTTTTGTGGTCTACAGAATTTCTTATTGCTAACATATTTTTTCATTTCTAATTTTGGCACACCATTTCCACATGGATATTCATTCTTATTTCTGTAAATGCCTCTCTTCATTTGGAAAATAAATCCCATGATTTGGAAAAATGCGTAGATTTCTGATACTAATTTGTCGTATTTTATTCTTGCAGTCAAGTAGAAAAGAACTGGCAGAAGACATTGAAGGGTTGAAGAAGAAGATTGGTGGAACTGAGTGAATGTATGCAATCTGGTGCCAAATTCATTGTATAATCATCATTCCAACGTCGGATCAAACTGATTTACTTATTCTGTATAAGAGGCGTGTGTTGTTGTGATGATGTGTAGGTATATGTGTTTCTGATTTTGTTTATATTCGAATAAACATTCAGTAAGTTATTCACGAGTATCGTGTATTTGGTCGTGTAACTTTTGGCCTTTGCAACATGTTTCTTACATAATGGATACCTTTTGAAAATATAACATAATGGCCACTCTTACATGTGAAATGTCACTTTACTTAAAAAGGAAAGAAAGATACTGTCATAGAAACCATAACAAGACAAGTTATCAACGGACATTCCATGACTCACATGACAAAATAAACAAAAAATAATCAAATATGTGCCATGTCTGATGTGTCGATACTAATCAAAAAATTAATTGCGCTTCCTTATAAATAGTCAAGGATCTAAAGGCGTTAGTCTAGGATGGACTTTCCATAGTGTCCAAATTCCTATCTGTCATTTATCTATGTCCGAAAAATGTGGTTTCGTAGGTTGGCTTGTTCGATGAGACGAGTCGGTTTAAGGTCAGTACTGACCTTTGTTTTCTTTTATTTTTTTTCAAAAGGATATATCTAAAAAAATTAGATTTTTAGTAGATTGTGATAAAAGTTTTAAAAATGTATGGTTGAAAGGTTGTGGGACCCATGAAATATGTTAATATTGATTGTTTGACTTTGACTTAGATTAAAATATGATTTTAATCCCAAAAACGGGGCCTTTGGAAAAAAATGAAAACTCTTCAAACTCGACACTTCTGTAAGTCCACCAATCTCTCTCTAACCTTATTTCTCTCGTCTTCGGCCGATACTGCTCCAACTGTTGACATTGCCGTCGTTGATCGTCAATCGCAAGTTTGTTGTCGTGTTTTGCCTAGTACTCCGTCGATTTCTGCCTGAGTTGTATCTGTATATCTTCTCTCTTGATTAGATTCTCACTCAATCCTCTTTAACATTATTTTTTTTTGTTAAGTAACTGTATTTGGAGTCTCCAATTGGAGTGGGATTCTGTTCTTCTGCTAATTCTTCCACTTATGAAGGTGTAAATGACAAAATCACAGGAATGTTTCTCCACTCTTTTTTCTGATTTTTTTTTCTAAACCATGGTAAGTAATACTTCTCCTGCTTTCCATTTTCAAAAGGAAAAAGATAAAAGCATTATCATCATTCTGAATCATTTAAATTTCCTTTTCCCCACATATTTAAAAGAAAAAAGATTGAAACCATAATGCAGTAGTAACTTATAAAGTTATGCTTTTGGAGCCATGTTCTATTTGCTGTTTTTGTTTTATTTTTGGACATGGGGACAAAAGATCCGACTTTATTTTTTTGTGTTTGTTTCATATCACAGCCAGGGACAACATGGTGTTCTTGCAAAAATGGTTCCTAAAATTCCCAGAGTACAAACATAAAAGCTTGTATATCACTAGTGAAAGCTATGCTTGTAGGTTTTTTGGTATCTGAAATTTCAATATTTATTAATTTAATGAAATTTATGAAGAGATAAAATCTTAAAGATACTTTTTGTTTATCATTGGGACACTATATTCCCCAACTAGCAGAGATTATGCTACTATTCAACAACAAAGAGAAGCTGTTCAAATTGAAAGGAATTGTTGTAAGTTACATTGTCCTAAAAAAAACTTTCTTTACATTCAAAGAAGTACTTTAAAAAAAAAAATTAGTTCTAGATCATTTTCAACACAAGCTTATGGTAAAGGGAAGAAAACGCAATCAGCTGTACTTTGTGTTCTTGATTGTGTTTAAAAGTAAATTACAAAAGCAAGACTTGACTTACTTTCGAGCACAACCAAACATGCTATATCTTCTGATGTATAGTTCAAACTCTTAGATTCTGTCGTGAATGCAACTAGGTAATCCGGTATTAGAATTTGCAACTGATTTCAACTCAAGAGCTGAGTATTTCTGGTCTCATCACTCATGGATTGATATCAGATACAACATACAAATTATTCACATCCGCTTGCAACTATTCGTGATATGTTAGTGAATACTATAGAGGTGCTATATAACCAGTACGCTCAAGAGTAATGAACCTTGTTACAACGGAAACCAGTAAATTTGTTGACAAGTACGATGTTACTCTCAATATGTGTATGTCATCCATGCTTTCACAATCCAAGATTCTTAGTCCTAAGGTATAGTCCTTTCATTTTCTCTTCAAGTAGATTAATATTCATTTTATTTTAACTCAATAACTTGTTTTCTTTTGAGCTGCAGCAAGTCTCAGAGACTATAGATGTATGTGTGGAGGATGAAACTGTTAATTACTTGAACAGAAGAGATGTTTAACAGGCTCTACACGCACGTCTTGTAGGAGTCAAAAGATTTTGTAGCAAGTAATTACCCATCTCATAATTAAATTTTACTAACTATATTTGATTGCATGAAATTAGGAAATTCAGCTTATAATTAGCAAAATCCATGATTTTCACTCCAAAGTTCAATGCTAAACTATCCTTTTTCTGATGATTTAATTCAGTGTATTGGATTATGAGCTGCGTGATCTAGAAATTCCTTCAATCCCTATTGTGGGTAGAATCATCAATGCAGGAATTCCAGTTTCGATCTACAGGTATAGCCGGGGAACTTAATGTCTTCGTTCAGGACTTCAATTATTTTATTAACAACTATCCGCTGCATTCTAATTACAGTGGCGATCAAGATTCCACCATACCTTTAACTGGAAGTCGAACGCTGGTTCATAGATTGGCAGAAGAATTAGGATTGAGAACAAGTACACCATATAGAGTATGGTTTGTAGGGATGCAGATAATCTAAATAACTGTGTTTAATGATCATAAAAGGAATTTCATGCTAAATATACAATGATTTATATTTATTTTTGTTTCCTTTCAGGTTGGTGGTTACACTCAAGTCTACGGTAATATCCTTTCTTTTGCCACGATCGGAGGGGCATCCCATGATCTCTTAGAGTCAAGAAGCTCAGTGTTAACATGCAGACCTTTTCACACGATCTGGTCGTAGAAAGGGTAAGAGGGACGCATAATTTATGATGTTGATGAAACATGGCACCTTGTGTTTTGGAAAAACGTTTTGCAACGTTAGTTTGTAAAATATCTTTAGGAAAATAATTTGGGTGATGGTATAGTTTTTAGTATGAATGTTGAATTGAACTCGGAAAAACTGTATTTTGTTTTAATAATTGCATGTTGTTCATGTCATAATTGTCAGACTCGATTCGGACATTGACCCGGACAATGCAGCTGGTCAATGGGTTAGTGGTTCAACCGGTGACTCAATGGTTCAATCGGCGGGTCATTGCATAAAAACTTACAAAAAAAAATATAAAGTATAATTTTTTTTTTTGGGGCAAAATCAAAATTTATAATTTATTTTTCACTAATTATTTAAGTATATGAAATAAAGTAAAATGTTGGATCTAAGTTTTTTTAAAAAATATTTTTATAAAAGATATAAATGATTCATTGGTTATATATAAATTATTGCAATGAAGTAATACTAAAGCATTTTGTGTTCAAGTGGTGAGGAATCTATTATTTTTCTTAGATGTACAAGATTCAATTTCCTTGGACCTAAAAAATTTGTAAAATGATTTCAAAATCCAATCAAACCGGTCAATCGGGGCCGCGATCAAAACCCGATTTTTGACCAAGTAGTGCATTTCTATAAAATTAATATGCCCGAGCCGGGTCTTTTTTATAACTATGGTTTATGTGTTTTTCGTGTACAATTTATAAATTATCGTTTCTGACAGTTGAAATTTCAGTTGTTGAGAATAACATTTCAAATGTCGAGAAATGTTGGAAATGTATAGAACTGACGGAAACGGGATTAAATCTCGTTCTAGATACATGAGTTGTCAAGTGTTGTGATAAACATGATACAAATGTCGATAACAAGTTTTGAAATGACGATGACAACCTGAAATGTCAATGATTAAGTCGAACCAATTACAAGTAGAGGTTCCTCAATAAGATTTCAATCAAATGTGTATTATAAATCTATCATCATTAACAAAAAGTTCTGCTACCTGTGAATCGTCATCGTCGAGTGAGTATTCATCGAATCCCATTTCCCGATTTGGGAAACGAAAGTGAGTCGAGCGACCCTAGAGTTGGTGATCGTATTGTCCATATTAAGATCATCCCGGTCGAAGTCCCACTGGGCGAACATCATCTTATGTTTGGCATTCAATATGTTGACGATGTTGGATCGGGTTAGGATGTTATCAACATAAGCTCCGACGATGATAGTGAGATATCTTCTCTCTCCGTGGTGTAGTACGTGGAACATAAATCATAAAGTGATTCCTCCTTTGCGCAAGGTGCTCGGGATGCATGTGCACACGGTATCTGCCGCATCTGGAACTCTTGACGGGAACACATT
>CAIGRH010025824.1:1828-19416 GCA_903798295.1 Fraxinus nigra | reverse complement strand
AAATATTTGCACTTTAGTCCTTGAACTTTCACTTTCTTCCATTTTGATCTCTTTTCACCTATTTCTTCCAAATTACGCAATATCCATAGAATTGCCACCTAAACCAAAATATGAGAATACTAAGTACATTTAGATACAAAATAAATACACAAGCGCATAAAATAAGAAGAAAAAAATATGCATTTTACATTCCTATCATAGTCGATGGGCAAAAACAATAGATGTAGTAAGCATATGGACATTCTTTAAGAAATAATGCTTGAAGTCCGTTCCAAGTACAACGCATATTGCTAGCACCATCATAGCACTGCCCTCTTATTTTTTGAACCTGAGGTCTTGATTGACAAAAACATCACATATCTCATTTTTAGATTCAATGATGTAGTGTCACTAACGCTTTTAATCGCAAATAAGCGTTTTATTATAATACCACCATTGATCACAAATCGCAAGATAATGACCATTTGTCCTTTTTTAGATTCGTCTTGTACTTCATCGACAGGAATACAAAAGCAATTTTCTCCAAACTCCACACGAATCGTCTAACACGCTCTATTTAGCATTTGGATTAGTGTATTTAGCATTTTGAGGAGCTTTATCCAATACAACTTCTCCAATTTCTGTATTCAATTTTGCAAAAGCTTTCACTAGTTCAATAAAACTTTCACGGTTCAATGAAGATGAAGATTCGTTATGACCTCTGAAAGCACAAACTTGAAGTGTTAGCCCCTAAACACTTAGAACTGTAATCTTCATAGAACTTATTCTCTAGGTATAGCATTCATGACTTTATCAACATGTCCCGATAGTCTCATTAAATCTTCAACTCTTCTCACACACATGTTATGAAATGATGAAGGTGTTGAACTCATATAAGTAAGAAATGCACATTTATCCCCTTGGTTAACCCACTTCCAATTGTTAAATCCACCCGTGACCAATGCTGAACTATTTGATGAATTACCATCATTCGAAAATAGAAAATAATGAAAACAATATACTTTATCTGTTAAATGTGAATACTCAAACCACCAAAACTGACTGAACCATTTTTTTAAATTGACGATTTTGATTTCCAAATATTGACTTCTGATGATTCAAAAGAACTTGTTGATAAGGCTCTGGTTGTAGATATGACAGTCTAATCTTATCTTATAAATTAATAAGATGTTCACTAATGTGCTTCATTTTTTTCCGGATCCCTTTAAATCAAAGTAAATTGTTGTAAATCAGGTTGTAAAGATAAATGAATCTCAGTTTCAGGAGATGAAATTGGAGAATGATGAACTGTAATATCCTCTTCAACTTCAATAGAATGCGCACATGTGGTAGATTCATCGACCTTTTTAAAGAAGGAGAACAATGTTTTCTGTTGACCTCGAAAAATGGTTCCGACACGAGGCCAACAGAATAAGTCTTCAAGTCTGTTCTTTCCTACACACGTAGTATACCGTTAGTCACTCGTGCCCATTTCTGGAGGGGTTAGGAGTGGCCGTGAGCACTCCAACGGTCAAGTCAGTCCAAATTTCAATCGGAAAGGGTTCGTCAGCAGTGGGACACTCGTCGGGAAGTGGTTGATGTAAAGTGTAATGATAAGGCGCTAGTATTGAAGGGGGAGGATAATACTTAAGTTTTGCAATATGGTAGGAGAAAATATGGATTCAAATCCTTCTTATGGCATAAGGAGGGGATATTTATACTACGGATGAGAGGAGGAGAACCGTTGGATGAGGAGACATGTTTTATCAGATCCTCAGGGCTTGTCTCATCCTAAGTATCAATCCGTTCCTTCATAGGTTGGCTAGCATTGAATGTCTCTGACAAAGGTAGCTGACTTGACCTTTGGGTCCTACCACACGTCCTATCAATTAGTCAGAGATTTGACTTTGGAAAGATTCTTCTAAAGAGATATTTGATGGGGGCGAGGCGATGCAAGTACAGCGTTGTAGAGGCGGAGTGTAGGCCATTGCATCTACGGTGGTTTGATGATGAATTCGGCTCTACTGTTGGGCGTGTGTTCAGTTCCTTTCTCGTGTAACCACTTCGGCATAAGCAATCAGCTTGTCCCATGCGCAATCACCTCGACCACTACATGGCGTGGTATGGACCATCTCTGTTGACACGTGGCGGATGAGATGACGGGTCTGACACAAGCCTGTAACAATAGTCCCGCAAGTCTATGTACGAATATTCATATATACAAGGACTTTCAACTCGTAGAGCGGAGTGCCTGGGAAAAGCATGGGATAGGTGACTGGGCAATGGTGGTGATTTTGCCAAGCATCGATATGAAGCCGAGTTGTGGCGTTGTCGAAGCGAGGGAATGAGCTTGGAACCTATGTTGCATTTTCCTTGAAGCATCTGAGGTGACGAGGGTCGTTGTTGGCAACTCTAGAGGGCTAACAATTCTGTGGAGAGCTATTGCAACGTGAGGTTCTGAAGTGGCCGAAGCGATAGGAGTTGGCAACTCTGGAAGGAGTTGTTGCAATACTAAATTCTGCTATGGCCGTAGTGATATGAGTTGGCAACTCTGTGGAGAGCTGTTGCAACGCGAGGTTCAGAAGTGGTTGAAGCGATAGGAGTTGGCAACTCTTGAGGGAGTTGTTGCAACACCAAATTCTTCTCTGGCCGAAGTGACATGGGTTGGCAATACTGTGGAGAGATGTTACAACGCGCCGACTCTGAAAAGATAGCCTTAGGTTTTGTGCCAATGATTTGAAAGCTTTCGCGTCTTCCCAAGGCAAATAAAAGAGGTGNAACTCTGTGGAGAGCTGTTGCAACGCGAGGTTCAGAAGTGGTTGAAGCGATAGGAGTTGGCAACTCTTGAGGGAGTTGTTGCAACACCAAATTCTTCTCTGGCCGAAGTGACATGGGTTGGCAATACTGTGGAGAGATGTTACAACGCGCCGACTCTGAAAACATAGCCTTAGGTTTTGTGCCAATGATTTGAAAGCTTTCGCGTCTTCCCAAGGCAAATAAAAGAGGTGTCTGCATGCTTTCAAGACACGCATCTTTTACTATAGATGGCAATGATGGCGACGGCTCCCATTTTTCGGGGTAACGCGTTCGGGCTATGCGTGAGATCCATCGCTTCATCAAGACCATTGATTTGGTGACCTTTGATTTCAATGGTGATCTTGGGATCTTAGCTTTGGATGGCCCAAATGTGCTAGGGACGGATCCAATGGCTAGGGTAAGTTCCAGAATGCTTATAAAAGGTCAATTTCTTCCATTTTGAACCTTTTACCTTCGCGAAAATCTCCAACTCTCTATAAAAGGATTCTCACCTTCACTGTTCCTTGCATTTTCTCCTCCGACAAGCATTTAGGACTCCAGCGATTGTCTTACAAACTTCGGTGAGGGGCAGATTTACTGTTGAGCTAGGTAACAATCATATTTTTTTAGTTTCCTCATATTTTTCTTCAAATATTTCTTTCAAAATTCTACCAAAAATCACGAAATGGCAAGCGAACAATCTGTTGATACTTCTAGGAGTGATGAGAGGAGAGGTGAGGAGAGTTCTGCTCTAACGGAGCCCATGCTAGTATTCTTAGACGAATTGAGTAGGGCCATTAGGGCTGGGGAAAACATTTGAAAACGATCAACCTCTCATGTAGACACTTTAGTTTAATGGGGGGCTTCGAAATACCCTTCCAAAACTACCAGAGAAGTGTAAGGTCATTTTTAGGATCTCTAACATGATAGAATTGATCATACCCAAGCCCCATGAGAGGGCCTGCTACCCGAGGCCGGGGTGCGTGGCGGTAAGCGAGAACATACTTAAGGCTGACCTTAGGCTTCCCTTCCATCTGTTCTTTAGGCTAGTACTTTGTTTCTATGGGATGGCCTCGAAGTAGCTCAACCCGAATGCATGGTCTCAGAATGTGGGGACATGGATGCTGTGGCATCGGGCCAACATAGGGACAGATATGCCGTTTAGCGTATTTCACTCCATATTTCTGCCGAAGTGTGTGGATAGGGAAGACGAGACTAAGGGATGGTATTATTTAGTGCATTGGGGTCCCATGCCCCTTTATAACCGGGCTACCCACTTCTGTTAAAGGTTGGAGGAGCTCCTGGTTTTGGGTAGCCGGGAGGTGGAATACTATGGAGGGTGACCTCATGACGCCTTTTACAGTTCCCACATCATACTCAACTTTCAATAAGTTCATTTCTCAAGCTGGCTTCACTTGACATTTTTGCTTATGATTTTAATATATCTTGTTTGCAAGCTCTCTCCCAAGTTGCGAAATATCCGAGGAGGATTGAGGTATAATAAGCCAGCTTTATCAGACGCCTCTATTGGAGAGGAGCTTCAAGGAGATTATTGATAAGAACACATACTTCGTTCTCCAAAGATTGATTGCAAGCTAGTGTAAACATCTCACTTTAGCTCTTTTCATGTTTTTGCTCTTATCTGAGTACACTTAGTCATTTGTACCTTGTTTGCATGGGATTTTGCGAACAAAAAGGTGTCGAAGGCCTGACTTTGCTACGATCCACAAATCAGTTCCGGAGGCGAAGGCGTTGAGAGCCAGCTCGACTGTTTACAAAAAACAATCAGAGTGTCTGCCTACTTTCAGCAGGGCTGGACAGCAGCCCGCTGAGGAGAACGAGACGAAGGAAAGAGCCTCCCTCATCAAGAGAGAAGAGAGAGTTGGCCCAACTGGTGTATCTACTTCGGCTCCATCAGATGCACTCCCTCCTCCTCCTTCTGATGTCGGGGTGACAGTGGCGGGCCCTTCGTCCATTCTTTAGGCCATTGTGCCAATAACTACTTACTTCGCAGGAGGCCCTACCAGGAAGAGGTAAAAGAGACATGCAGCCACTCCGGCCCGAGGCAAGGCCATCAATTTTTTGGGGAGCAAAGACGAGGATCTTCCTGAGGTAGTTTTGGAAATGCTGCCTCTTGAAACCGCCTCTGCAACCCGGATCCATGGGAGATACTGGATTGATGATTGGTAAAATCATGCCGCCTCGTGTGAAATAGAGGATCTATTAGCTGCCAACAATGCTTATGTGGCCAGGGCCCTAAGTATGGGCGCCGCGGCAGAGGACTTGATCCGAGGCCTCCACAAACGGAATGAAGAACTGGAGGATAATGTTAAAGCCTCGGGCCAATAGGAGGATGAGGTGGCCAAAGCTAAAAAGGATGTCGCGAAGGCAGAGGAAAAATGGATAATAGCCACCTCGAAGTTGGACACAGTCGAAATCCAAGTTAATCGGCTGAAGAATGAGCTGCACGAGTCGTCTTCGCAAGTAGCCGCTCTGACTAAATGGATCGACCAGTCCAACGAGCATCAAAGGCTTGCCCCTAAAACCCTGGTGGAGGCTAATAAGGAGAAGGCTGAGCTGAAGAAACTCTTCGAGGCCCAGGCTGAAGAGACTGACTATCTGAAGGTAGAGGTAAGGACCATTGGCGAGATGACGGTCCAGAATTATAAAGACAATTTTGATAAAACGTTGGAGTATGACGACTTCGCCAATTTCTGGACGTTTTGGGCTGCCAGGAGATGATGTCTCGCCTACGCGAGAGGCACCCCGACCTGGATATCGAATTCCTTGAGGAAGAATTCGATGGTCCTGCTGGTGGTCGGCCTGTTGTCGAGGCAGAAGATGAGGAATGAGCTCCCCAGGGAGAAGAGGTCGGGGAGGAGCAGGCTGAAGTCGGGGCCATTATAGATTTAGATTAGAAATTTTGTAATTTCATTTCCAATGTAAATGGCTTCGGTCCCCTTTAGTATTAATGAAGTTCACTTTCTCCAAGTGTTTTCGCCTCGCTTTACTTTATTTCAATTGTACAAAGATTACTTCTGAACTTGCTTCAAGTATGATCGCATCGACTCACCTTAATACTTCGATAAAATAGAAGAAGCTAACAAAGAAGAAGTAATATCCTATCGGCTTTTCTTAACCACTTAATAAATGGAAGAAGCCAACGAAGAACCAAGTTATATCGCATCGTTCAAGATATTCTGCATCGCCAAAAGTAGCACCACACCGCCTTTGGTTACGCAGATGTCCTTGGAGGTGACCCCTGTGGATGGACTTGCACCTCGGCAAGGTTGTTTTGATATGTGCACTTTCTGTTTCATCAAATATGGCACCCACACTGCCTCTGACTACGTAGATATCCTTGGAGGTGACCCATGTGGAGGAGCTTGCACTTCGACAAGGTTGTTTTGCTATGTGCACTTTCTATTTCATCAAAGATGGCATCCGCACCTCCTGACTATACAGATGTCCTTGGAGGTAGCCCAGTGGAGAAGCTTACACCTCGACAATGTTGTTTTGCTATGTGCACTTTCTATTTCATCAAAGATGACATCCGCACCACCTCTGACTACGCATATGTCCTTGGAGGTGGTCCCATGTGAAGGAGCTTGCACCTCGGCAATGTTGTTTTGCTATGTGCACTTTCTGTTTCATCAGAGATGGCACCCGCACCGCCTCCGATTAGTAGATGTCCTTGGAGGTGGCTCCTATGGAGAAGCTTGTATCTCGGCAAGGTTATTTTACAATTCCATGTAAGAGCGAGGTGAAACAGAAATCATTTCATTCATTTGATTGCAACATTTACAAGGTTACAAGCTTACTGGTAGTACTTCCTTAGGTGTTCGATGTTCCAAGGGTAGGGTATCACCTTTCCTTCCAGGTCCTCGATTGTGTACGTGCAGAGTCTAATCTCCTGGATAATTTCATACGGACCTTCCCAATTTGGTCCCAAAGTCCATGTGCCCGGATCTTTGGTCGAAGGAAAAACCCTGCGGAGCACCAGGTCGCCAATGCGAAACACTCTCTTCTTCACTTTGGCGTTATAGTAGCGCATCATCTTACGCTGGTAGGAGGCGAGTCTGATTTGAGAGTCATCTATCTTTTTTTCAAGAAAATCTAGCTCAAACCTCCTCAGATCGTCATTTGTTACTTCGTTGAAGTGGATGCGATGAGAGAAAGGAACACCAACCTCTACAGGGTTTATAGCCTCAGCTCCATAAGTCATGGAAAAAGGGGTCCCCAATAGCTGTTTTGCAAGTAGTTCTGATGGCCCACAGGACCCGGGGGAGCTCATCGACCGAGCCCCTTTGGAGGAGTCTAATTTCATTTTCAGGGTGAGTTTGATGGTCTTGTTGACCGCCTCTACCTAACCATTCGCTTGGGGATGACGGGGTGAAGAAAAGTGTTTCCTGATTCCGAGATCATTGCATAGTTCCCGAATCTTCCTATTGTCGCATTGTTTGCCATTGTATGAGACCAAGGAATGATGTATGCCGAACTGACATATGATGTTCTTCCAGAGGAATTTGGAAATGTTTGCTTCAGTAATCTTGGACAGCTTTTACCCACTTGGTGAAGTAGTCAATAACAACGATGGCGAAGCGAGCGTTCGCTCTCCCTTTGGGCAGGGGGCCAATGAAGTCCACACCCCATTTGGCGAATGGCCAGGGACTTGACACAACAGTTAGTTCTTGGGATGGTTGCCTCTGTACATTGGAGAAGCGTTGTCACTTGTCACATTTACGTACGAATTCAATGGCATCCCTTTTCAGGGTCGACCAATAATACCATTGTCGGAGTATCCAGTGTGCCAAGGCAGGTCCGTCGAAGTGATTTCCACAAACACCTTCATGTACTTCCCTTAGGATGTAATTCATTTCCTCTCTCCCTGTGCATCTGAGCAGGGGAGAGGAGAAGCCTCGCTTATGCAGGATATCATCCTGTAGGACGAAGTGATCAGCTCTCCTTCAAAGCCTTCGTGCTTCGATTTCATTCTCCGACAAAGCTTGTTCTCTCAAGTAGGCTAAGATATGAATCATCCAGGGTCTTAATCCACATCAGTTCTTCACTTCTATTGATAGAAAGCTCGGCTAGATGCTCAATTGGCACTACTTTAAGCAGCTCCAAATCTTTGTTACTGGCAGTTTTGATAGAGCGTCCGCTTAGGAGTTCTCTTGGCGTGGCACCTGAATTAGTTCGAACCTTTCAAAGTTCGGCAGGGAACCTATGACCAGCTTTAGATAGGCTGCCATGCTTGTCTCTGGCCACAAAGTTCTCATTTATTTTGTTCACCACTAACTGTGAATTACTACTTATGATCAACCTTCTTACTTGCAACTCCCTGGCTAACTGAAGTCCAGCTAGGAGGGCCTCATATTCAGACATGTTATTAGAAGCTTTGAATCCAAACCTTACGGCACAATTAAGCTTATGCTCCTCTGGGCTCTCCAGCATAATACCAGTCCCGGAGCCTGTCTCTCCCGAGGATCCATCAACAAAGAGATTCCATGTGGGAGGTTCTGTTGGTTCCATGTTCACTTCAATTTCAGGGGCCCTAGCAAACTCTGCTACAAAATTAGCCAGGGCTTGACCCTTGATTACTGTCTGGGGCGTGTACGTTATGTTAAATTCACTGAATTCAACAACCCATTTTATTAGCCTTCCCGAGGCATCTGGCTTCTGTAGGACCTAGCCTCAGTGGAAAGTTCGTCAAAACTTGAATGTTGTGAACATGGAAGTATGACCTCAGCTTTCGGGAAACAGTGACCAAAGCAAGAGCCAATTTCCCCATGTCTGGGTAATGAGTTTCGACAAGCAGTAAGTCTCTGCTTACATAGTAGATTGGCAATTGGTGCGTTTCTTCTTCTGGCACAAGCACAGAGCTGATTGAGTAATCCGCTACTGCCAAGTATAACAACAAAGATTCCCCCTCTTTTGGCTTGCCGAGAAGGGGTGATCGTCCCAAATAGTTTTTCAACTCCTGGAATGCCCCCTCACACTCTGGGTTCCACTGGAACTTCTTGCCTCCCTTGAGGATTTTGAAGAAGGGCAAGTACTTTTCAGTGGCCCTTGAGACGAAGTAATTGAGTGCGGCTACTCTACCAGTAAGCCGTTGCACTTCCTTTGGCTTCTGTAGTAATATCATTTCAATTAGAGCTTTGATTTTCTCTGGGTTGGCTTCGATTCCTCTCGATTCACAATGTAACCCAAGAATTTGCCCGAAGCTATGCTAAATGCACATTTAAGAGGGATCAGTCTCATATGGTACCTTCTTAACATTTGAAAAGCCTCACCTATGTGTTTGATATGCTCTTCAGCTCGGAGGCTTTTCATAAGCATATCATCAACATAAACCTCCATTGTTTTACCGAGCTGATCAACAAACATCTTGTTGACTACCTTTAGTATGTAGCCCCATCATTTTTCAGGCCAAACGGCATTACCTTGTAACAATAAAGCCCCCTATCAGTGATGAAAGAGGTGTTGTCCTCGTCGCTCGGGAACATAGGGATTTGATTGTAGGCCGAATAGGCGTCCATGAAATTGAGCAGTTCATGCCCAGCAGTTAAGTCTACTAATTGGTCGATTCGAGGGAGTGGAAAGCTATCCTTTAGGCAAGCCTGAATAAGGTTAGATAAATTAATGCAGACCCTCCATTTGTCGTTGTGTTTCTTCACCAAAACGAGATTTGAAATCCACTTCGGGTAGTTGGCTACACGAATGAAACCATTGTTGATGAGCATATCCACTTCTTCTTTCAGGGCCTCATACCATTCATCATTCAACACCCGTCTTTTCTACCTGTGTGGAATGCAGTTCGGATCGATTTGCAGGTGATAGCAATTGATTTTTAGGTCTATTCTAATCATGTCTTCGTGCCTCCATGCAAAGACATTTGCATTTTTTCGAATGAAGTCTTTCAGTGTCTCCTTAGCCTCTTCTTCCAGCACTTTCCCGACCTGCAGAACCATGGATGTGTCATGTGGGTCTACTGGGAAGGTTTCCAACTCCTTCATTGGGGTGATTTGGAATTTTAATTCAATTACCCTCTTCCAGGGATACTTCAGGTCTGGCTTCTGCCATGACAACGTCTAGCATCGAATGTAGTCCTTCTTTAGGGGCCTCTGACATTTTAGCATCCACTACCATGTTGACTTACGGTTCAACCTTTCTCAAAGAGTTGAGATAACATTCCTTTGATCCCATCTGATCACCCCGGACAGTGGCAATTCCACGTTTTGTAAGAAACTTCATGTAGACGTGACGGATGGAAGTTACTGTCCATAACTCTTTCAAGGTTGGCCTCTCCAAAACTCCTTGATAGGCAGATCGGCAGTCAACGACTAAAAATTCCATGAAGTGGTATGCCACATGGGGTGGGGCCCCCATCTCGACATCTAAAGTAATTTTACCTCTGGGAATGATACTATCCCAGGTGAACCCGTAGAGGGGTGAGGTCATTGGTGTTAGCTCATGATCTATTGCCATTTTATCAAAAGCCGTACCGAATAGGATGTTAACTGAGCCGCTATTATCCACTAGCATGCGTTTCAACCCGTTGCGGGCCACCACGACCCGACTGCCAGGGCGTCGCAATGTGGAAAGTGCACACCCGTCGCGTCTTCTTAGGTGAATGTAATGGGCCCCATAGCCCTGCCCCTTACGGATTGGCTCACTATATAGTTGGCCATTAGTGGACTTTTCGCATCTCTGGTATAATTTCTTTGAGCATTTTCTAATTCACCACCTACATGAGGTCCTCCAATAATAGTGTCAATTTCTCGGATGGGTTGATGTTCAGTAGAAGCAGTTGAGTCTCTCTTAGGACGCTGTCCGCTCCGTGGCCTCTCCCTATCCTCGTTTCTATCATTGCGGTGCGAATGTCGCCTCGTCTCGCCTCTTCTTAGAGAGTTCCTTTACTATCCTGGTAGCGGTTATCCCTTGTGTTGCGAGGGTTGCCTACAGGCCGGTTCGTACTTCTACATTTGCTCGTATCATGACCATAGTAGCGATGGAAATCGCAATAAGGCCGCAATTCTTCCTGGGGCTTATCTCTAGGCCTTCCACCTCGTCCTTTATTTCTAGAGGTTGAGGGTCGTCCAGTGTTCCTAACTGAATTGTCAATGTTGGGTCCAGCATATTCATAAGCCAAGGTAGGTATTGCATTCAGTGTGGCAGTGGCCAGTGCTTGTCCCGAAATGGGAAATACAGCGTGCTCAACCTAAGTCCATTGCTGGCTCACTATTTGGGAAGTAGGTCATCTACCAATTTGCCTCTGAGGCGGAGGGAGTCCACGGGCGGCTCTGTTTATGTAGTCAATCATTTCCTTATTGACAATCTCAATCTTCATCATTTCTACCAATTCATCTTATGTGGAAGGGTTTTTACTTCGGACATCCCTCCAGAACAAGGTATTCATGTTCAACCCTCATTTCAGAGCTGAAAGGGCTTCCTTATTTGTGACTTGTTCACAATAAGTTATCTCGTCAGTCAAGCAAGCGAGGTAGCTCTTCAAGATTTCCACTGCTGCTTGCCTCATGTCTCACAAACACTGTATTGGAGCTTCTCCATCTTTCCTTGAAAGGTATTAGTTTAGAAATGCCTTTTTTAGGTCTGGCCAACTCCTTATGCTAAGTGGTGTTAATCTGCTATACTGTGCAACTCTACCAAGAGTTAGATGGAAAGCCCTGCATTTCAAAGCTAGTGAGGCACCTCTGAGGCTCATTTGCGTTTTATACTTGTTAAGATGCTTCTCCGGGTTGCACTTTCCTTCATATTTGAGAATCTTATGAGGGACAAAGTTATGAGGCATTAGAAAGGTGCGAAGCTCTCTGGAGAATGGCATATTGTCATCATCATCATCCAACTCATATGACCTGCATGGTTCGTCAGAGTTGTTTCCATCTGTTGCTGGACGAGGTGGGATCTGGGCAGTTTCACCTCTGTTCCCCCAATCCACCATATTTCGCCTCTCTTGCTTATTTATAGGTTGATGGGCCTGAACTTGGCTTTGTGTATGCCCCTGTTGGCGGGCTGGTCCCTATTTCTAGGCACCCGTCTGATCCAATCAAAAACACTAGCAAATCTCTGTGGCTGCTCTTCATATTCTGGAGGGAAGCTGTCCTCTCCAGCTGGGGCGTTGTCAGCCGGTGCGACTGTGTAGTTGGAAGTATCCGTTCCCACTTCTCTTTCGATAGGGACTTCTCCTTGAAGACTCGAATGGGTTCTCCTGCTAGATTCCACCTCAGTTCATCTATAGGCTTATTGTTGAGGATTTTGTGGGGGGCTTGGAAGCCACCTTGGTTCTACACTTGCATGGGGAGTTCCTGCGTGGTAGCGTTTTGAGCTGCAATGTTCCTCATGTTCGTGGCCATGCTAGCCACTTCGACAGTTAGTTGGACGGTTCTATTGCCTCTACGATACCGGTGATGGGGTCGCTGATGTGTGACATTCCGAGAAATCTCTTCTTCAAAGATCTTCCCAGTTCTCCTTAGGTTAATCCCTTTGTTACCGGAACTCATGGTTCGATGTGAGGGGCCTCTCCCTAGCAGCAGAGCTTGGTGTATAGCCGATCTTTTTTCAAGAACTAATCCCTTTTTCAAGGGAGAATATCAACTGGATGCTCAAACAAGCTTTTTGGTGGGGAGATTCGTGGTTTAAGTAAGTTTCTCACAGACGGTGTCAATCTGTTGACCTTGAAAAATGGCTCCGACGCGTGGCCAACAGAATAAGTTTTCAAATCTGCTCTTCCCTGCATATGTAGCACACCGTTAGTCACTTGTGGCCATTCTTGGAGGGGTTGGGAGCGGCCGTGAGCACTCCGACGGTCAAGTCAATTCAAATTTCAATCGGAAAGGGTTCGCTAGCGGTGGGACACTCGCCGAGAAGTGGTTGATGTAAAGTGTAATGATAAAGTGCTAGTATTGAAGGAAGAGGATAATACTTGAGTTTTGCAATGTGGTAGGAGAAAATATGGATTTGAATTCTTCTTCTAGCACAATGAGAGGATATTTATACTACGGATGGGAGGGGGAGAGCCGTTAGATGAAGAAACACATATTATCATATCATCAAGGCTTGCCTCATCCTAGGTGTCAATCCGTCCCTCCATAGGTTGGCTAGCATTGAATGTCTCTGACAAAAGCAGCTGAATTGACTTTGGAAAGATTCTTCAAAGAGATATTTGATGGGGCGAGGCGAGGCAAGTACAACGTTGTAGAGGCGGAGTGCGGGCCTTTGCATCCGCGGTGGCTTGCGGATGAAGTTGGCTCTACTGTTGGGCGTGTGTTCATTTCCTCCCTCATGTAACCACTTCGACTTAAGCAATCAACTTGTCCCATGCGCAATCACCTGGTCCACCACGTGGCGTGGTATGGACCACCTCTGTTGACACGTAGCGGATGAGGTGACGGGTCTGACACAGGCCCGTAACATTTTCCTTTTCTTGGCATCAGATTGACGATGTTCCATTTTTAACTGTAGTGAAGTTGGTCCACTGAAATAATTGATGGATGAAGTCATATTCAATTAGATTAAAAAATATGAAAAACGAAAAATAATATTCACAAAACTATTATTCTAACTGTGGAATTGTATTTTTGCAATTTCACATAATTTTCCTTGCACATCATACAAAAATTAAAAATTAAACTCACGTAATTAGCAGTCATAACGTTAAGAGTAAATTGCAGCTTTAACTTTTAAAGCCTTTGGCAAAAATAATTGAACTTTAAACTTTATATCATAGAACTAAAATGCCATATCTTTATTCAAAAAATCATTGCAGAAAAGTTAGAACAACAGTACACAAAAAAGCAATTCAATAAAAGGAATCAAAATCCATTCGTTTTCATTACCTTTCCAAAGCGAGATTGAATAATCGTAATATAAAAGTAGAATCCGAAAAAGCACTGCAGAGACTCCAAAATTCTCACAAAAATTTCGCAATGCCAGAAATGATAAAGACTAAGGAGGAGCTCGAGTCCTTGGATGCTTCCAGAAATAACCTATAGACGTGGGTAAGGGCATTAGGCGGGTTTGGAATGGAACATGTTCAGGGGAGATAAATTGGTATGTGGGCTAATTACAAATATTGGATTTAAATTTGATCCATTTAAGTTGGGCTAAAGTGAGTAAATATTGAAGGGAAAATTTCACATTTAAGAGATTAAATATTGCCCATTTCAAAATTAAGAAATAAGGTTTAAAATTTAAAAATCTAATATCAATAAAATTGAATTTACGAAATAATTAATTTAAAATATATTTATTAATTATGTATATTAAGGTCACAATTTCATAGAATTTGATCACAAATAATCAAATTAATTAGTCACAAATTATTTCTTAATCACGAATAAATTTTTTTATAGACCACAAATTATTTTACGGTTACAAATAAAAAAAAACTATAGGTCACAATTATTCATTGGTCACAAATCAAAAAATTTATAGATCACAATTTATTTATCGATCACAAATCACATAAATCACGACATAAATTTTTAGGTCACATATTATTTATTAGTCACAAGTTATTGGTTACATTGATCACAAAATATCCAATTTATTGGTCACAATCTCAAATAATTTGTTATATATTAATTATTGGTTACAATCAATCAAATAATTATTCTCAAACCCTACCCTACCCCACACCATCCCACCCACAATCACCACACCACTACCATAACCACCAACTCACCACCAACATCGCTTTACAATATGTAACCAACAATAAATAAAAAACAGAAAACAAACCTAAAAAGTCGACACCGCCACCAACACCACCTCACAATCTGAAACCCACAAAAAGAGACAAGAGCACAAAAAGTCGGCATCACCTCACCGTTACACCGTCACCGCCACAGCCACAGCCACAATCTCACAATCTGAAACCCACAAAGAAACATAAACAAAAACCAAAAAGCTGGCACCACCTCATCGCCACCACCACTTCACAATTTGAAACAAAAACAAAAACAAAAAACACCAACTAAGCACCACCTAAACACCACAAAAAAAACGGCGATTGAGCACCACCCTAACACTAATGCATCCAAACATATCAACCACCATCACTCAAACACCACAAAAAAAAAAAAAAAAAAAAAACGAGCCAAAAACAGTGAAAAAATGGTGAAATTGAATTTATGGGGACTAAAATGCAACAAATCAATAGTTGAATTGAGCTATAAAACGAAGATCAAAGACGCTAATGATTTAGTTGGAATCAATTTTAAGCTAAGGAAATGAGATTACAAGCAAAAAGGGTGAAATGCATTGAAGGAAAGTTCAAGGACTAAACGACAGAAAATGATAGCTAGATTGAACCATGCAGCCATCCTTGCGATCGCATCTATCCCTCCAGGACCAACCGATCCGTTTTGCTGTCTTCCTTGCAGCCTCAGCTCACATTCCTATGCGGCCGCATAGGTCAATTCTGGACAAGAAACTCAATTTCCTAAATTCATGCAAACTTTACTTGGTAAACAAGATTTTGAAAATCTATATAGACTTGAATTCGTCCACTTCAAGCCCTAACCTCCATTAGACCTAAAAATCACAAATTTCACATAAATTGGAGGTGAAGAACAAGGCTTTTCATCAAGATCAAGGCAAATTACACAAGATTATTGAAGAATATTCATCCATTTCCAAGATTCAAGTAAAAAAAAATGATTTTTTCCACTTTTTTTCTTTATTTCTTCTTTCCGGGTGATGATTTTTCAAATTTCGTGTATAATTTAATCATTAGAATGATATACTGGTTTTTCTATTGTATTAGATGAATAATAAACCAGTTTGCATATTTGTTTTAATTCAAAACTAGTAGCTTAATTATTTCTTAATGTTCTTGATTGATTTTTCATTCTCATTACATTATTTGATTGTTTTGTCATCAATTAGATAATTAGTAGCTTATTTTATTGTTGAGAGACTCGCAATAAATTTAAAACATAACAAAATTAATGCATGTAAATAAAATTATGAGTAATCTCTATTACATATGCAATCACATAGATAAAGTACAATTTAATGCATTTTGGTCATATGAATTCAGACTAGGAATATAATTCAATCGTGATTAGAATATACTTAATTTGTTTTGAAAACGAAAATTAAATACACTAGTTTTATTGATTGTCATGCATGCAAGAAATTGACTAGATTACGAATCGAGAATAAAAATAAATTGCAATAGGGAGATTCGAAATCCAATACAATCATTCACATGTCTGACAAAACATATTTATTACTTTCTTTGTTTAGAATTAGTATAAATAATAACAAAATCACCTCACGAACATCGAATTTAGTAATAACTAGTGAACTAGAATTAAACATTATTTCTTGTGGAACTATAACTCATAACTTACTTTATTACTTGTCGAAGATCGTGAACGCTTGCGAATTTCAACTGAACATTAACACTTTTGGAATTTGTAATAAATGTCAAATCATTCTGCTAGACTTAATTGTTAATCAAAATACTCAAAACTAAAAAATGTGTTTGATACATTGCTTTAAAAAGAGTTATGGTTTGTCAGTAAAAAATTACAGAACTTTAGAAAATCGCCAAATAACTTAAATTCAGACATGCTCAACTCTAGATGGAATGTTTTATTAATGATGAAATTAAAACATTGGCCTGAAGTCCAGCTACAGAGGCAATAGGAGTACAATGTAAAAGCTAAACAATTACACTTAATGCGACCTAACCATACTCCAAGTGATCAAACACTTCCTGACCGCCTCTACATATGTACTAGAGAGTAGAGAGAATCATCAACTACTTGATCTAAGGCACTGTTTGATTGGACTATATTTTCCATGAAAAATGAAAATTAAATTATATTTCCACATTTTTGCATGTTTGATTGACAAAAAATTTCATGGAATTGATTTTCCACATTTTTTGATTTTTTAAGGTGGGAAAAGCTTTTCCCGTGGACTTTTTTTTTTTTTGTTTTTGAAAACAAATTATCTAATGGACAATTTTCATGGAAAACAAAGTCAAACGAACACCAAAAGATCCAAAATTTCAATATTTTCCAGTGAAAAATTATATCAATCAAACATAATTAATTGACAATTCCACTAAAAAAAATTCTAGACAATTCAATTTCCTGAAATTCATTTTCTTTCCACCCAATTACATTCTTTCAATCAAACGAGCCCTAATATTCTTTAGTATCTCAAGAGTACCGACGAAACCGTAGTAAGTTGTAATTAAAGAACTAAGGCCGTGAAAGGTGTATGCAGGGCAGAGTGGGATGGTGTACATAAGATAAGTGAAAACATCAATGGCGGGTGAATTTAAATGTTAATTCTGCTAAAAAAAATTTAGCAGGGTAGAGTGGGAAGGTGTACATAACTGAAAACATCGATGGTGGGTGAATTTAAATGTTAATTCTGCTAAGATTTTTAGCAGAGATCGATATATAAATATATAACGGCTAGTAATGGTGTCATGCAGAATCTGCATAGATATGATGAACATGACAGCAGCAAAAGTATGCTGCCCGCTTTTAAATCGAAAATGACAAAATTGGAATCCTTTACAAAAAGAAAGCGAACATATATAAGAGTTTTGCTATTTGTACATTGAGGTGTCAGCCTCCTTACAGTATAAGGTCCACTCCTAATAAAAAAATCGTGAACCCCCTATTGTGAGGCGGTGTACACCCCATATAAAATGAATGAGAGAGAGAGAGAGAAGAAAAAAACGCATTCATTGAGTTTGGTACAAATTACTAAATCTCTCCACATGGTTTGATGAAGCAGGTGATTGTTATCAATAGCTGAAATTG
>CAIGRH010025781.1:0-16709 GCA_903798295.1 Fraxinus nigra | reverse complement strand
GAGAGAGTGTGTGTGTGTGAAAAATGATATAAGATTCTCGATTGCTCTTCAATGTATAATTCTCGAAAGAACGTAAATACGGTAAATTGGTAAAGTAATAACAAGAGATTCTCAATTTATTTGCTCTCTCTCTATCATATATACCATATACATATATACATATGTATGTATATATTTATACATAGCACAGCTGTAATCATGTGTATCATATGATTACAACAATACATACAAGTATATTGAACCATTGAAGCAACCTTTTTACTCTTTGCTGACTATCCAGGTACGGATTTATCATCTTAGTTTGCTCCTCCTGTGAATTTTTTAATTTAATTTAGGATGAATTACTTTTTTTACAAGGATTTTTGTGACGAATAAAAGAATTCACATTTTTATTGAGATCAATTTCAGTTTTGTATCCCCTTTCTTAAATGCTTGCTTGAGATCTGAACTAAAGTTCGAATGTTTCTGTAAAATGAAAAGACAAGATTTTTTTAATTATTAATTTTTTTGTTTTTTGTGGTGAGTGAAGTGAAAGCGAAGAACAGAGGAGCTAATACGAGTAATCCCCATTTCATTTCTGTAAATGATTTGAAAATGAAGTGAATTGTGAATTATTAAATTCATCAATTTTGTAGTTTCTTGAGAACATGGAAAGCATAATGGGCTGTTGGATGATTTTTATACATGGTGTATAAGCTACTATTTTGTGATTTTTGTGTATTTTGCTCTAGATTGTTATCTTCGTCTTACTTATTATTTTTTTCATTTCTTTATATTTTTGTCCCCTTGAATGTTAGTAATGGATATGATGAGATTTGATTTTAGTATGCCCTGGTGTTTGAAGATTAGAATAAACAGTTGAAAAATGTGATCTTATCAATGTAAGATTGTTATTCCATCTCTAAAGTACGTACTTGAAATATATAATCATATTGAAATGTCAATAGTGTGTTTGTATACCTACGCTTTCCCTTTGTCTGCTTGCATTTTGTATGTTGTGGGGACAAATTTTGCTCAAGGTGATGCAGTTGATGACCAAAAATTGTCTCAACAAGAAGAATTTTACTATATCACATGAATTTGTTGCAGTGATATACCGTGTATTGAGAGGCAGAAGAAACGGATCACTTACTAAATGCTTTCTGTACCAATGAATGTCTGATGTAGAGCGTGTTCGGTATAGCTCAAAATCCAATTAAAATTGAAAATATAGCCGTTCTTGGGTCTCACTCGTCTAATAAAAAGTCAACAATACGGCTAGTTTTTCAATTTTAATTTGATTTTAATCTCTACCAAACACCCTCGTATTACTATAAGTCATCGAGTCCTTCCACCTCATTCAATCACACAACAATAGTGACCTCTTGGAGTTTAGTACCTTCAAGTTGTAGCTTTGCGGCCTTACGTCGTTAGTTTTGTACTTTTTGTCAAATGTCGGTGATGGTTCCAACGCGCACACGTGAGACAAATCTTATTAGTTGGTAACGTCAAAATTCACTGCTTATATACTCGGTATAGCAGTACAGGTTTTCAATCGAAACATGTTGATGCCATTCTTTTAGGTAAGTTAGAATAATGTATTTACACTCGGTTAACCTGTTCTTCTTACAGCAGAGATGGTAAATATGGCATCTGAACTTGTTAATTCTGCAACAAGTGATAAACTTACTGAAATGGATTGGATGAAAAACATTGAGATTTGTGAATTAGTTGCACGTGATCACAGGTAAGATTCCATCCTTACTTTTTATTATGTCAAGATGCAGCCATTATTGATTTGTTGTGCTATATGATTGTTATTTTATACTTTCCACTGTTGATGGGGCTTCAACTCGGTTAATTGTTTAATATTTAGTCAGAAGGTTTTTATAAAATACTTGTCTTGTTTTATCCAATTTACAAATTTTCATTTTGCTTTTAATTAGTGGTTGATAATTGTTTCTTCTACAGTCTAGATTTAGGAGGTAAATTTCAAATCTGAACCCTTATCTTTTACTTTGGTATTTATAACATTAGATAAGTTTCTTGGAAATTTGTAAAATAGAGAGAATATTAGTTGTAGTTTTGAGCTGGATTTTTAAAACATGGCTGTTGTGTGTGATTTAACCTTTATTTTGCACCTTGATGCTATCATCATTATTATTTTACCAATTTTGGGGTGTTTTATTAATACAGACAAGCGAATGATGTCACAAAAGCTATTAAAAAACGCTTGGGAAGCAAACACTCAAACACAAAACTATTTGCAGTAATGGTGAGTACTTCTAGGGTTCAAAATATTTTTGCCCTGGTCAATTTATGTTCATATTGTCGGCATTGCGCGATATGTTTATGTCCCTAGACTTTCTGGAAGAATCAATAACCCAACTTCTTGTTCATTCTGTTGCTCAAATCATACAGTTGCTGGAGATGTTGATGAACAATATTGGAGAACCTGTTCATAAGCAGGTTACAGAAACAGGAATTCTTCCCATACTTGTGAAAATAGTTAAGAAAAAGGTTGATGCTTCTCTATTTTTGATTCTCAGTCATAAGCTGATTTGATTGAGGTGAGAAATGATTTGTCTCCTTTTTACAGTCAGACCTTCCTGTTCGGGAAAAGATTTTTCTTCTTTTAGATGCAGCTCAGACATCTGTGGGTGGAGCTTCTGGGAGGTTCCCTCAATATTATTCTGCATATTATGAATTGGTGGTAGGTAGTGAATACGTTGAACGTGTGATTTATCAAGTTTTCACCAATCTAGAATGAAAGTTCATATCAATAAAATACTAGTTGAGCATGTAACTGTAACACCTCTCCTTCTCTAGTTCACTCTGAAAATGAATGTAGATCTTCAAGATTTATTTATTTATTTTTATTAATGCATTTAGTTTTCCACATTGCCATTGAAGACACAATTTAGGGAAACTGATTACTTCTATACTTGATTCAAGAATAGTTTCAGTGCAACAAAGTCAACGTGAACAACACTTGAGTAAGAACTCAACCTCGAAGTTGTGATGGAATCTGTAATTGTGCTTTGGTGTATTTATTTTTTTATTCTCTAGTATATCATTGTATTCCATTACTCTCTGAAGCTTTATAATTTTAAACCATGGAGATGTTATGTTTTAATCCTTGTCTCTATCCTCATCATCTGTACTTTGAATAAGAGCTTCATGAGGAAGCCACATTTGGCGGACTTTCTCTAAAAGTTCACCTAAAAAGACAAAGCACTAAAGAAAATTATCTTATAAGACCAAAAGCAACTTCTTAATCTCAAAAGAAATGTTAACTTTTAAAAGTCGTGCCAAACAAGCCTTACTTCTCTAAATAACAACAACAGCAAATGAATCTTATTCCCAATAAATTTGGGTGGGGTTTGTCATTACTTTTTTGCCACATTGATTGATTATTGACAAATCTAGTAAAAGTAAATCTTTAAATCCATTTTCAACTAAAATATAACAATCATTTTTGGATTTTCGGGTCTGGGGAAGGTGAAAGTGAAAACTTGCAAACGAGGTAATAAAAGCAGCATTGGCTGTGTGGTATATCTTGTAAATTTACGGTGGTCGTATACTGTTAATGATGTATTAAGCTTTTAACTTCATATAGAGCTAATGAAGTTGATGGAACCCATTTATTAGAAGGATGGAATTTCCTGTAAGAAAAAGTATTCCCATGCCTTCCTTGGAGATGTATACCAATCTTACATTCCCTGCATGGGTTTTTTTTTTTTTTTTAAAATTGTAATTTGGATTACTTAGTTTATTGTATAATATGTTTTCTGTTGCTTTGCTGGAGTATAACTATGATGTTTTGCATATATTGTAGTGGAAATACTCTAGGTTAACCTTGGGTACTATGTTCTCAGAGTGCAGGAGTACAATTTCCTCAGAGGCCTCGTGATATCCCAAAACCTCATGTTACATCAAACACCAATGAGAATAATTTACTTGATAAGGAATTTGCTAATACTCAATGTGAAAGAAGTGCACCACAGACACAGCCTCAGAAGATTTCTGAATACAGGTATCATCGTTTCTTCATATATGTGACTTGGTATCCATGTGACCTTTTTATTCATAGAAGAAAAAGAAGTTGATCCTTCTTAGTATCATTTTTTTGACTCTCTTGTGGTTACTACCCTAGTTTTCCTTGCCTTAAAACAAGTTTAATTTTTAAACAGTGTTCTTGAGAAAGCTGGCAGTGCACTGGAGGTCTTGGAGGATGTCCTTAATGCTGTTGATGCTCGACGTCCTGAGGTATTTACTGGTGTCGTATTCTCTATTCTTCTGCTGAGCATAATGGATTATAGACATGATAGTGATGGCAAACAGGAAGCAGTCTTGAACAATATGGGAGAAAAAGGATAGATATTTGCAGATCCTGGATGAAATGCTGACCTAAGACAACAAAGCTATAAGTTGAGCTTAAATGGTAAATCACAAGAAAATAAAAGATAAGATAAGAAATAACTAAAGCAGTTCAATAAAAGTCCATCCCCATACACCCCCCCCCCCCCCCCCCAATTGCATTATTCGGAATTCGTCAGTCATTAATAATTTAAGCCGTCCATAATATAGGAATCCCCTTTAAGCCTTAAAACCAAGAGAGAAAAAGGACCAACAACTTACTGTGTCTTAATTCAACAATTTCGAGATTAGTGCAATTGACGATTGAATTGTCCACCAAGTTGTGGAGCTTCTAATTTGTTTCACTGAGTTTTTTACAACTTTATTGTTCTTTTAGGGAGCGAAAGAAGAGTTCACACTTGATCTTGTGGAACAATGTTCTTTCCAAAAGCAACGAATAATGCAACTTGCAATGACTTCTCGGTAAGGCCTTATTTTTTACTTCATCAAAATAATCTCACAATTGCTGCATCTCGTAATGGCTTACTTATGAGACAGGTAGTTTATATGCTTGTTGAACTCAACTCATTTTAGTTAATTAAGCTTCCTTATTAGCTTCCTAGTTATTGCATCGCCATGCACTGTATGTTTTTACTAGACTTTGATCATGTGATATGAGAGCAGAAAGGTATGCATAACTTAAAAGTAGTGTAATATTTCAGTTGCTCCTTACAACGAGCTAAGACTTGTTTCCAATCAATGTGATGTCAACTAAATGAATATTGGAACAAATGACCGTCTTCAGGATTGTTATACTTTAGTATTTGTTCCATATAATTGTCATTTCTTATGTTTGGTAACTGAACTTGAATGTCTGCATGCATGTCATATGTCATGTGATGGTCGAAAGTATATATTTGGAGGAATCATGTACACATCAAATATTCCACTCAAAACTAAATTTGTCTTAAATTTTTTTACTGGATATAAATACAAGGGGTTGTTGTGAAGTGCGTTGGATGAGCGGAGTGAGTGACTTAGTGATTAAATGTGAGAAAAAATTGCAGCGACAGTCGAAGGTAAGATTGCAATTTTCTCAAGGGCAATATTTTGGGTCCAATACTCAGTGGCTTTGTCAGGTTGCACCTGATGCAGAATCAATGGGGGGAATGGAAGCAAGAAGAAGAAGAAGAAAGAGACGTTAAGAGGAAGGAGAGAAGAAGCCGTGAAGAAGAAGAGGGGAGGAGGAAAACGTGGCAATGCCAAACTCAAGTTTATTAATCATTCATCAACTGTCGAAACTGTAATATAAAACTGTTTAAATAGAGAAAAGCTAGCTAGGGTTTGGCCAACCCACTAATACAAGCCCAATAATAATCAAAATAGAAAACATAAATAAATAAGGTCCAATAACAATAAAAGTAAATCCTGATCACAATAAAATAACTCTCGAGGATCCAATGATTCTGATATCCGCATCAGCACCTTTTTGGACCAACAAGTGAATCTTCTAAGTATAATGTCGACTGTGAATTCAGATTTCTACCCCCTTTGATCAAATAGGGAATGCTTCTATCAGTTTGAGTCTGCATAGCCCCAACTGCTGTCCACCAGCATAGCAATTCAAGCTGGTAATTGTCACACGTTTGCTGGTCAAAATCCTTTTTTACGGAGGCATGTATGCTTATAAAGAATGCCAAAAATGCATCATTTCTTGCTCTTTATACTGTTTCCTATTCTTTTTTCATGCATAACTTATAGATGATAGACATCATAAGATTTCTACAGAAAGGGCTCTAAGTGTAGCAATCAACACCAATCCTGTGAAGTGGAATTTATACTATGTTCAGAAGTGCTTCCACCTGACTGCTTGTTTTTAGGACTTATTGTTGATTCATCTGTCTATGATAAGCCATTTTTCTTTGTTTTCTGGATTTTGTGATTCTTGATTTAGCCACTCTTTAATTGCATTCACTGGCTAATTTTACATTTTGTGGAGAAAAAAGACAATTTATTGTGGTAATGACATTCTTCTCAAACCTAAATGTTGGACACTGTTATGGAATTTCTTTTGTAATAATGAAAATATAAAAAAAACCAAAAGAGCTACTATGACATTTTCAATTTTGGTTATTAATTATACATTTGTAGTATTAGTCTCTTTCTTTCCCCTATAGCCAGTGAGGATTCATTTCATAACCGTCTGACAATTTTTATCATGCATTTCAGCGAGACTTCTGATACATCACCTGATCTGTGGAAGTACTTCTATGATATACTATGTCAAGAACTTTTCTTCTTTTTTTACTACCCCTGAAGTCCAAGTTTATTTTGGATTGTGATTAGTATATTAAAAGGTAAAATAGTAATTCATAATATCGAAGTAACAACATTATTTCTGTATCTTCTAGGGATGAAAAGATAGTCTCTAGTGCGATTGAGCTTAATGAGCAGCTCGAAAGAGTTCTGCGAAGGCACGATGCACTTGTTTCTGGTAGGACAATGTCCATATTGAGTCATATTGAACATGAACAGACAATGTCCATATCAAGTCATATTAACCAAGAACAGGCAGAGGAAGAGGAAGAAGCTGAACAACTTTTCCGAAGGTATGCATTTATATGTGTTGATTATCATGGTATAAAATTGAATTCAATGACACTGAAATATAGCAATTATTCAAAATTTGGTGAAATTGCAGTGTTGGTCCCCAACTTTTCACTATAGTTGCACAATCAGGCTCCACTAATGGAAAATGTACAATTTTTTGTTATATGGTCTAGTGACCATCATGGAAGCTTGTCCTTCTAATTTCTGGGGACCAGTCCAAGTTAAGCTAAATCAAGCTTCATAAAGTTAGACATGGGAGGGCCATGGTCATGATTTTAAAGAAATTTGGACTTTTCCCATGTACAACTAAAATGAAAGTCTGGTGACCAACTTGTGAGCGGAGCAATAGGTTGAGGAGTGATAGTCCAGTTATCCACAAAATTACTGTAGTAAAAAATAAGCTAGTTTCCTTTCAGGTATGTGGATAGAGATTCTGCTTTCTTGTCTCTGTTTCAATGTTGTTGGAGCTTGTTAATGTTATTATTATAATATCTTTGGTCAGCTTTACATTTGGTTTCCATCTTCGAACTAATATGGTCACTTGACTGTTATTGGACAGGATAAGTAAAGGGAAAGCTTGTCTACGACCAGAAGATGAAGGCTGCCAAATAGAGAGGCCATTGGGTTTGCTGGGATGCCCTCTTCCTGGGGAAATGCTTCATCGCCCACTTATTCGACCACTAACTGTGGAGCCAAAGCAACAACCATTTCGGCCACTAACTATGGAGCCAAAGCAAGAGTTTGTGTGGCCACCAACTATGGAGCCTGATCAAGAAGCTAATGTAGGTCGACCAGCAGTTGTGATTCCACCGCCACCTGCTAAACATGTTGAGAGAGAGAGATTCTTTAAGGAGAAAAAGGCGGATGTTTCTTCGCTTGATGGGCATACGAGGAGCCTCTCGCTACACAGCCAAAACGCCAGCAGCTCTCGCAGTGGAAGCATGGATTATAGTGACTGAGTATAGAAGTTTTTTGCGAGAAAAATGCTTTTATGGGTTGAAGGCCATCAAATTTTAAATACATGGAGGTTCAAGGTTTTTGAGGTTGCAATTCCTTAGATTGCTGATATAATGAGGATTTGATAGCACAGAGTGCTGAGATGGTAGGTGTGATTTTAAGAGGTGCATAGTGTTTTATCAAGACTATGAATGCTGAATTTGTATTTTAAGTTTCATGAATTTTCGTTTCAAACTTTAGTGTTATGCTAAATTACTGGATCCAAGCTTTATCCTTCTAACGTTCTTTCTTGTCTCCGCCCATACTGATGTAGGCCAAGTGCAGGTCGTGTTCGTTTTCTCTTTTACGTTTTGCTTAAAATCTCAGTCTTTGGGCATCTGCATGGTGCAAACTTTTCATGATCCTCACGGTATGTTTCTTCTTTACTTATCTATTTGGTCTGATTATTTGACTTTTCCATCACTCGTCACCGAACAAAACAAAACAAAACTAGACATAAAACATACTACTATCTAAATAAATCACAACTTAGACATAAAACATATCACTATCTAAACAAATCATAAATAACAACTCAAGTTACTCATCTTTGAACTGCTTACTATATTCCTCAGGTTCAATTTAAGTAACACTTTAAAAAGATCATCAAAAATAAATTTTTACTTATCCAATGCTCGACTTAATGTGTGTGTGTGATTATCCAATATTAAACTTACACACATATACTAGAACACAATCAATCAAGTGTTGTTGATTTACTCATAATCTCAATCCTCTTGTGGTCAATTTTTCGTACACCTCTCGTGCAAAATCACTCATTATGCTTCTCTCCAATCCCATGATATTTCTAGCACTAGTGATTTCTTAAAAATCATTATAATGCATTTTTCCACATACAGTGGTCAAAATTAGATACTTGTAAACCTATAAGGAAGATAATATTTTTTCTCAAAGCCGTGTTAGTCTCTAGAGTTCAAATATCGAAATCCCTACCGGGCGGGCACCTCTCACTTTTGATAATCTAAATCCATTTTTTTTCGTCATGAATATATTTTGATTGTTGCACTTTTTTTTAAAAAACTTCTTTCCATTAAACTTTCTAAATGATCTCTATAATGAGTTTTAGGCTGATAACTCTCAAGTCAGATGACCATAGGACGCCGGGTTTTAGATACCCCAACAAGTTTAATCACTCGAGCCATAAAAAGGTTACGAAAAGGAGTATAAGATGTATCACATTTTCTTTTGATATGTGATTCGAATTTTAAAATTGGACAGTGATATTCTAAACCCTTTAACCCAAACTCCTTCAACCAAAGGTTTGATCAGAGAACTCCAAACTATTAAACTTCTATAAATACGAGCACTAACCTTCCCACCCTAACTACTTTTTCACAGTTTAGTTTCTATATAAATGATTTGTGGATTTTATTTAAACCTAGGTCAACAACATTATCAAGACCACAAAATTAAATTGTGTCCCAACATAAGTGAGATGTCAATAATGACTATGTACTCAAATAATCAAGTCTAGCATGCATAAGATACGATATTTGTCCAATTCTAACTAAAGTTGTACTCAATTCAAACAAATAAATAACATTATAGGTGACAAGCCGTTCAAAGCTAAACTAAACACTATTTTTGAATTTTTTTTTTGAATTTTTTTTTTTATCTACTACTACTACTACTAAGTAAATAGTTATAAAGACCCGATCTATTTTAAGTATCATAATACTTACCCTGTCTCAAACAAAAAAATATTATATTGTATCCAATAAAAAATAAAAAATAATCAAAATAAAGAAGTAAGGATCATAAACTCCTCGAGGGTAGATGCAAATAGGTAGAAGGATCCGGCCGGTAGACATCATGACAATCACCACTTTTCCTTATTGTTAAGCTTTAATTTTCTGTTTAAAAAATTTAAAACAAATATTAGTGATAACAAATAAGGTTTAAATATTTGTAATGAATTCACACCAAGAAGAATTCTAATATTCTAACATTTAGAAAAAAATATTTAATAGAACATGCATCCCTACAAAAATCTTATAACTAGGAAAATACGAGTCTTTCAAATTGGCTTGAAAATTGAAATCTAGGTGCAACATTAAGAATGTATATCACATCAATATACGCTCAATACAATGTTAAAATGTTAACGATGAGCCTAAATAAAATAAACACAATAAGTAAACATGCCTAAATTACTAATGCAAGTATTAAGTTATTACCTAAAATGCATTAAAAATCATTTAAACTGTTGAAATATGGATATGTTATGCTTCAACTTCGCTATCTTGGCTGGTGGGAAGAATTTTGTACAAATTGTTTGAGCAAAATCATTCCAAGTATTGACATTGACAATGGGTTGTGAGTTTGACCATTCAAGGCTCTATCACGTAGAGCGTGTGGGAATAATCTGAATCTGATAACATCATCTGAAACTCCTTGATATTAAAGTGTTAACACATCTCTAAAAATTGGGAGACATGTAGATTTTCATTAGCCCTGCCATAGAATTGATGTCCATTATGGAGTAAATGGATGACATTTGTCTTTAGCTTAAAGTTTAGCTACCCAAAGGGAGGATAAATGATGCTAGATTGACTTTGAATAATTTGTGGAGTCATAAAATCCCCAACTAGCATGTTCCCTTCATCGACCACTGCCTCTTCATTTACTGGGATAACCAGATTATTCCGTGCATTAGCCATCTTTTATTGTTATGCTTTTCTTTGTCTACGCTGAAAGGTGTGTTCGATTTTTGGATTAGTTGGTATTAGTTCACCGTCTTCTGAGTTCCACATAAAATGCCTAAAAGAGATAAAATGGAACTAAAATAAATTGATAAAGAAAAAATAAAAGCAAAAAAGTTCGAATTAGTGCCAAAATAAATGAAATTAAACTAAAATACAATTTTCCGGTAGTGGCGCCAAAAAACTTTAAACGAAAATATAGTAAAATGAATTTTGAATCCAAATATTGTTCCCACAGAAATTGTACTAGTTCAAATTCGAATTAAATTGGCCTTAATAGAAATAATTGAAATTTGTGATTTTTCCTATAAATTAAATAATCTATTCATAAATGTAAGACCTAAATTAATTAAAATCAATGCAAGGTTATAATTAAATGCAAATTTTATGAAATATGATGATGAGAAGAGCACTAGAATCTCGAATCCCCTATATCAATTATCTTTAACTTGAACCTTTCAATTTAACAACACGATTCAATTATGAAGAACAATATTTCTAATTTCCTTAACAATTTCTCTCGAGTAGAATTAAACATATTTTACATGTGACCCGACTATATTCCTATGATGTATACGAATATATAAAAATGCATTAAAGATTTATGAACACTTAAAGATCACGTAAGGTATAGCGGTACATTTTCATCCCTATCAGACTATACGACAATTGACACCACGTCTAACTTATTTTCCATCTTTCTAAGATAAAACAAGCCACAATACTCATGAAATTAGTAATCAAGTAATTGTAGAGAAAAATAAATTCATGTCAATTATTCAAAAATTGAAAACGTGCTCTGAATGTAAAAAATAAATAAAATCAAGAGTTAAAAGTTCATGATACAAGGTTCATCGTAATTCTAGCACAAAAATTATTTAGCTACTCATAATATCAAAATTAAATATATAAAAGTGAAATGATATCAACAAAAATTGACGGAACTAGATTAATATCCAAATTTCTTGCACAAATCGTTGATGAATTATTGTACAAAGTGACGCGAACCCGGGAACGGGATCATCGTGGAAATCGCGAAATTAGTCTGAAACGTCGAAAAAGCCCAAATTCAGGTTGTAGCCGATAGAATCCCGATCAGATCATTACGAACCAATAACATAAGCTATATTAAACCCAGACCCGTTGATGTGAGAAAACAAGAACCATGATTTTGCGAACGCTACAAATGGTGCTTAATCCTTTGATAAGTTCTAAGGGTTGAACGCCACAAATATAATAATATATTTGATAAGTTCGGTAATTTATTCAAGAACCAAAGGAGAGAAGAATCTCGTTAATTCATTATCAAAAGTCTTAATTTTTCAATGAAATAAATCTCCTATTTATACTAATGCGAGAAAACCTAGAAAANCATAGAATATTGTCAAAGTTGGAAATAAAATAGAATCCTAAACTAACAATAAAATCTTGCAAAAATAGAAACATTTTGCCAACTTGTTTTCGACATATTTTTGTGCGACCGTAAGCCCAAAAGTATCATGCACTCATGTAGCCTTGTGCACAATTTCGCGACAATTCCGAATTGTATTCATAGGCGAAAACTCGACACCCGAGCTAAAAGCTATGCCCATTTTAATCCACACTACTCGCTTTCTTTCCAACTATCTTCCAAACCTTGAATCCAACTCGTTTCGGCTCCCGAACCATTCAAGAAACTTGAACTTTGGCTTGTCAACTTATTCAATTTGGACTCCAAAACTCGACCAAATGATTGCCTATCTCGGATCATATCATACCCTCTCTTTTCGAAAGGATTCGTCCTTGAATTCGTGTTTTGTGATTGCGTAAGGAATAACCGGTCTGCTATCCAACTCGTCACTGCACTACCTGAATTAAATGAATTTTTTTCCTTATACGGCATAGGATCAATACACGGTACCTATCCATTTTGTAGGTATGGATGTCTTGCAGCTCAAACACAATCAACCATAAATGTTGTTGTATGAAATCTCACGTACAATGATCAACCTGAAAGAAGAAATTAAGCAAAACACGGTTGAATTTGTCAGCTTCCCCTTAATGAGGTATGGGTCGTCGTACTCATAATGCATCATCTCTACCATATCATGCTTAACAATGGAATTCCGCTCTTCATTCTTCACAATATTTTCAAGCATTTGCTCAACACCTTCTACGATTATCTGCCCACTCTCTTGCTGAATAATCTCTACAATTCTTGTATCAGTCTGCTGGCTCATTAATTGGTTCACTCTTCCCAATATCAACTGCATTTTTCAATCCACCATCTTCTATCTCAACTTCCATAGTTCTGGACTTCTCCTGTAATTCAACTCCAGTGTTCTCCTTAGGTGTGGTCATCTGCATCTCTTGCTTTTCCCGTTCTGCCTCACCTTTTACCTTCCATCGGTCTGTAAAGGACCGTTCTAATGTCAAATCAGTCAGAGTGATGTTTTCCCTGTACTGAAGAAACCTATACCCATTCCTTTCCATATCATAAACAGCCTTCCTCTCATGCCTTCAAGGTCTTCTCAACAAAATATGAAAAGATTTTAATGGCACTACACCACACCAAACTTCATCACTATATCTCCCAATGGTTAAATTCAATAAAATCCGTTTGGTCACATCTACATTCCCACACTCCTTCAACCAAGTCATCCTATAAGGTTCAATGTGTTGTTGTAAAGGTAACCCCAATTATCAACAAGCATGATACTAGCCAAATTTGACATGTACTCCATATCAAAAGCCAAACTGCATACCGTGCTACTCACAAAATATCGAGTTTGAAAAATAAATCTCCAATCACCATCCATCCTTTACGTAGACATAATCAAGAAGAATCAAGAAAAGAATTGAACAATTGGATGAGTGATATTTAAATTCAAGAAAGTGGTTCTTGAATTTTTGGATTGGAATGAATATAAACAAATTTTGGATTTTGGACAGATAATATGATAGTACCCCCGTGAATTTTCTTTTTTGAACAGTAGACGTGAACAATAAATTTTTTAAACTTAAAATTCAACTACAAAACTGATAAAAGAAACGAGAGTTGATTTGGATGCTAGATAAGCTCAAAAATAACTTTTAACTCTTTTTTTTTTTTTGAATTTTCTGGAAAAAAAAAACTCAAATTTTACGACGGATATCAAATGACGCGAACCTGGGAACATGATCAGCGTAGAAATCGGGGAATTAGTCTGAAACGTCGGGAAAACCCAAAGTCAGGTTAGACGATAGAATTCTGATTCGAGCATCTCGAACCAAGAACCTAAGGTATATTAAACCCTAGACCCGTTGATGTGCGGAAATAAGAACCATGATTTTGCGAAGGTCATAAAGGGTGCCTAATCTTTTGATAAGTTTTAAGGGTTGAACGCCACAAATATAACAATATATTTGATAAATACGGTAGTTTATTCAAAAACCAAGGGAGAGAAAAATCTCGTTAATTCATTATAAAAAGTCTTCGTTTTATAATGAAATAAATCTCCTGTTTATACTAATACTAGAATCTCTAATAAAACGTAATTAGATTATAGAATATTGTCAAAATTGGAAATAGAATATAATTATAGACTAACAAGCAAATCTCGCGAAAATAGGAAAATTTCGCCAACTTGTTCTCGGCATGTTTCTGTGCGATTGCAAACTCCCATGCGCTCGCGTATTCTTGTGCAGAATTTCGTGATGATTTCGAAGTGTACTCATGGACGAAAATCTGACATACGAGCTAAAAGTTATGCCAATTTTAATCAACGTCACTCGTTTTCTTTCCAAATATCTTTCAAACCTCGAATCCAACTCGTTTCGACTCTCGAGCCATTCACGAAACTTGAACCTTGGCTTGTCAACTTATTCAATTTGGACTCCAAAACTTGACAAAGTGATTGCCTATCCTGAATCATATCACAAAGAAATCTAAAATTATTTCTTCAGCTGCTGCCGTCTGTCATCTCTGCGTGTAAATATATAATCCTTTTTAGTTCCCAAAAACAACAACTTTTTTCCCCTTTTCTTCTCGGCCACTATTGTATGCATGTGTGCATACAAAATGTTCTCCGGTCGACGATGGATAGGATAACAATTTGTGGCACGCATTTATTTATTTTTACTGTATACATTTGTTTTTCTCTCTGTACCTTTTCCCTTTTTACCCATCCACCCTTACACATGCCTCTTTTATCATACATAAATGATTTTTCTGATTTTTATGTCAATTTTCGATATTATTACGAGATGTCAAACGAAATCGAAACATTACATTTTTAATATTATTTCAAATTGCCCACGTTGTAGTTTCTTGCATTTTTAACAGAGCACAAAACGACTAACTTTAGCAAAGTTACGATGCGTCAAAATATGCCGTTTCAAACTAGTATTTCGAGAATTTCAATAACATGATACCTTTAAAAATCCTTTGAAGATTGTACGCTAGCCAAATCCACAAATCGCCTACCGCACCTTGAAACTCGTTCGAAAACTATATCGTAAACATATCTTATAGTTCTAACTGACTTCATTTGGACACAAAAAATAATTAAACGAGCGTCTAAAAAAGAGACATAACTCGTATTTTCTTTTAAAAAATCAATTATTTCATTAATGTTTATTATTTTTGCACGAATTTTTTTTTATAATTTATATAATTTTATTAGAATATTTTTACATGGGTATGATGGCAAATTTTTTTGAATCATTACACAAAATGTAATAAATTAATATTGAATAAGGTTCAAGTTTGAATTAATTTTTTCTTATTAGAATAAATTAATAAAATAAAAATATGGATTAAAAGAAAAAATAATAACTCGAACTGAACCTTATTAAATATTAATTTATTATATTTCGTGTGATGACCCAATTTTTTTGACATCATACACATGTAAAAGTATTCTCATAAGACAATATAAATTATATTTAAAAAATTTGTCACCCAAAAATAATAAATATTAATGAAATAATTGAATTTTTTTAAAGAAAACACGAGTTATGCATCTCTTTTAGAGACATTAGTTTAATTATTTTCGATTTCCAAACGATATTCATTTAGAGTATTCGATATGTCTATGTTATAATTCTCCAAAAGAGCTTTAAGGTGATGTATGCGATTTATGAATTCGACTAGTGTATAATCGTTAGAGAATTTTTAAAGTTAACATGTTATCGAAATTCTCGAAATACTAGTTTGGAACGACATGTTTTGACGTAGGGTAATGCTATTTAGCTTCACTGGGGTTACAAATACAGTCTATGTGGCGTTAATGTGACATTAAATGATAGGCGAAATTAAATGAATTTCACCTTTCATTTAACCTATCACTTAGAGTCAACTAGATTATGTTTGTAACTACAACGAGGACGAATAACATTAACTTTTGCTAAGGTTGACTGTTTTGCGCATCGTTAATGATGCGGGAAACTAAGCCGCGGGACTTTGAAATAATATTAAAAATGTAATGTTTCGATTTCGTTTGACTTCCCATAATGATATTGAAAATTGACATAAAAATTAGGAAAATTATTTATCTGTTATAAAGGAGCGAGTGTGTGGGGTAGGTTGGTAAAAAGGCAAATGTGGTGGGGCAGGGTGTGGTGGGGGAGAAAAAGTAAATACAATAATACATAGTCAAAAAACAATAAATACACCGTCGACATGGTATTACCACATCAGCGGTACGAGAATCAAAAGAGAAAAGATGGTGGAGCAGGGTGCACGGAGAAAGCAAATATATACTGTTAAAAAACAATTAGATGTGTCATCCGGTTGGTCCGGGCCGGGTCGACCCGCCAACATATGAGCCCGGTAACGGCCCGCCCGCTACGGGTTCCTGGCCGGTTCCGGGTCGACCTACAATTTTGTACTACAACCCAGACCCGCCCACTGACCCATCCGGGTCGAGCCCATGCGGGTTACGGGTCACGGTTTGTTCCGGTTTGACCCGTATAATTGTATAAATAAAATTATAAAAATATAGAATTTTTCATATTTATAGCAAATTTTTTTTAAAAAAAAATGTAAACTAAAAATTGAACAAAATGATAAATTCATATTTA
>CAIGRH010025730.1:0-11231 GCA_903798295.1 Fraxinus nigra | reverse complement strand
AAAATGAACTAGGGTTTGAAATATTAGTATAATATTATTTAAATATTTAATTCATACCTGATTTTTTATTAGATAAAACTTGTACGTGAATTTTGAATTAGGATGTTTAAACCACTGGTTTTTTGTAATTTCCAAATCTTTGATAGGTCATTTCAAACCCGCAAAGGGCATGAATGGGATCCGGTTGTTGCCGACTCAATCTCATCTTGTCCACCCACATCGCCACTCCTCAATTCTTTATGTTTGCTCACATTCAGACCAAATTCATTTTTTATAAAGTATCGCATACATAATTTTCATATGAAAGTAGTTTGAACAGCTAAAATATCTCGTCAACAAGTTTTAAGTTATTAAACAAAGACTGGGTGAATTTATTTAAATTTTGTCTTCCGACATGGAAAAGTAGTTTGAAACATAAAACACGGGCCATTGCATGCATAACATGTCAAGATTATACTGTCATAGAAACATCGTGTGACCAGTGACCAACACAGGTTTGAACATCTAGAAACTTGGGATGGCAACAAAGATGAAACGCTGACCAACGCTCGTCAGCCTTGAAATGTATGCCATTCATTGGCTAAAAGTCTTTGATTCTTTTATGAGAAAACAGGGCAGATCTAGTCTTCTAGAGTACTGTTCTGATGCATATGGTGTAGATTTATTATAGATAGCTCCCTTAGCTAATCACTGAATTGACAATTGAGATATTACTCTAATTTGACTTGTGTATCACTCACAACAATATGTACAGAACGAGTCTTTCTCTAAGAAGACAAATTTATACCACACAATCATCAAATAGTATTCTGAAAGAAGTCTAGAGAGAGAGAGAGAGATGGGAAGAACTCCTTGCTGTGACAAGGCAAGTGTAAAGAAAGGGCAATGGACTCCAGAAGAAGACTCAAAGCTGAAGGAATTCATGGAGAAGAATGGTACTGAAGGGAATTGGACAGCTCTCCCACAAAAAGCTGGTATGGGAATTTCCATTTGGAATTGTTTCCCTCGTTTTGGATGATCATCTTGTTTAAATTGTTTTGTTTTAGTTCCGCTATTCTTTTCTGTCCGTGTTGATTGAAATCAGAAAACTTATACAATTAATATATGTGTTTCTCTCTACAAATTTGAACTTTTAGATTAGGATGTTCAATATAGCATCAGAATAGGCGAATGGCTTGTGTTCAAGTCTCGCTGCTACCTATATGAAAATTGCGTCCGCTTCACGTTTTTTTTTTATATATATATATATATAGAAAATGAATCCAGCCTACAAGTGAACGTGTTCCCTCTCTTATAACGGTTTAAGCATTTAGATAAGATGATTAGTTATTTTCGGCATGAGTAGGGCTCAGAAGATGTGGAAAAAGCTGCAGATTGAGATGGTTGAACTATCTCAGACCTAATATTAAGCATGGGGAATTCACGGATGATGAAGATAGAATAATTTGCGGCCTTTTTGCTAGTATTGGAAGCAGGTATTATCATCCACCAATACTCTCATTCTTTACCTTATTTTCCAAGCTCTTCACGTGACTTGACTCAATATATTAAAGCACGAGCTGACGACAACGATTTTCGTTTCAATCCCAATCTCAAAGTGCAGGTGGTCAATCATAGCAGGTCAGTTACCAGGCAGGACTGACAATGATATCAAGAACTATTGGAACACAAAGCTCAAGAAGAAATTCCTTCTGGGGATGGTGCCATCTATGCAGCAGAAAAACCATCCCCAAGCTATAACCTATTCACTTAATCAGAATTCATCGGTAGAATCTCCATATTCAACAAGCAACAACAATTATTACACCAGCAATCCAGCTAGGTCCTTGAGGGGCTATGATACCATAACCAGTACCCCATCATATCCCCTGGAAAGCACCTGTATCACCAGTACAGACCTCCAAGCTCAAGATGGCTATGTGGGTGTGGGTGCCATGCATAATAATCAGATCAAAGACAGCCATCTGATCATCTTTGGATCAGGTGAAGCTAGTTGTAGTTCATCTGATGGTAGTTGCACTACCAACCACATTATCAGCCATGGCCAAGAGGTAGTAAAGTATGATAATGGATTCTCCAGCCATTTCAGCAGTGGGATTGATGAAAATATCAAGTTGATGCTTACTAAAAATGGTGATTCAGTCAATGGATATGTTTATGAAGATTCATTGGGCTACAATATTGAAGACTTGAAGTGATGAAGCAGTTGGATTATACTAATAATTTCAGCATAAACTAGATTTAAAACTTTATTATAAATTATTTTCGCGTGAGATTCATTACTTAAGAGTGTGTTTGGTAGAGATTAAAATCGGATTAAAATTGAAAAACTAGCCGTTATTGTTGACTTTTATTAGAGGAGTGAGACCCAATAACAACTATATTTTCAATTATAATTGGATTTTAATCTCTACCGAACACACCCTTATTGTGAAACTGTCAATATGTGAATAGACATTAGCCTTTGTTTTAGAAAGCAAAGGTAACATTATAAAGATTCNTTGAAGTGATGAAGCAGTTGGATTATACTAATAATTTCAGCATAAACTAGATTTAAAACTTTATTATAAATTATTTTCGCGTGAGATTCATTACTTAAGAGTGTGTTTGGTAGAGATTAAAAACGGATTAAAATTGAAAAACTAACCGTTATTGTTGACTTTTATTAGACGAGTGAGACTTAATAACGGTCATATTTTCAATTTTAATCGACATTTTAACTCTACCAAACAGGCTCTTAAAAATCGAAAGCAACTATATTCTTAACACATACGTTATGCAGCCATGTTAATTTTGATATATTGTTATGCACCGTTCATAACAGGAGTCTCTTGTCTCAACTACTCAAGGCCTTATTTTATTTAATATTTTTAGATAATAAAATTTATATTTATGGGGGAATAATTAGTTTAGTTTTTCAATTTCTTACTTGTACAATCACAACATCAGAACATGGTCAGAACTTGGATTTCAGGCAGAATATAGGTATTTTCTAATTGTCTTCACTAGAAATTGCAGGAAAAATAATAAAATCAAAAATCAAAACCCAACATAGAGAGATTCTCTTGGGTGGCATCCCAAAAGGCTCCAAGACATTATGACCTCAGTATGTGGTGGCTTAGATGATCATTGGCCAGTTTGATTTGCTCTAATGTTTTGAAAAAATTAAAATAATTTAGCGTTTTCAAGAAGAAGACAGAAAATGAAAAGTTTACTACTTGTGTGCATGGTTATGTAATAATAATAAATTAATGGTTGCCAGTTCCAACATTTTTCTTTCTTTCTTTCTTTCTTTATTATTATTATTTTATGATTATTACAAATCTCAGATCACTTGGGAAAAAATTTATCTAGGAATGTCTTTTCTAGTGGAATACAAAAGGTCGAGGCGGCAGGTGGTACAGGTTGCAACTCGTGAACAAATGGGTTCATAAAAATACATAAAGTCCATTCAAGTTTGATAATTCTTCTCAAGAGTAATGACAAATTTAAGATTCCAGATACAAAATAAAAATAATGATATTAACATAAAGTGTCACAGTTAAATACTTTCCCAGAATTTGTACGAAGTAGCTGACAGATATTTATTTACAAATGCACAAACAAATGGTTAGAAAAGCTTAGTAATTTATTTACAGGAAGTCCCATTGCCAATAGACCTTGTCGACTATCCCTCCACCGCTCCGAACAGCAAGGTGAAGAGTCTCAGAAGCTGGAGGAACTCCCCAAAGCAATGGCACTGCTACTGTCATGGTTAGTTTTTCATGCAACCCGCCCTTAGTGGCTTTCTCTGCAGCCACAACCTGAATTTTGAACCAGCCCAGATGTTAAAGGTATAGTTTATCATTATGAGTTAAATACAAGTATTTAGCTGACCAGTGGACATCATTATAAAACCGGTGCAATCTCAAACTTGAATCTGTCTAACTTTCCAAAGTTCTTGTCTGAACTGAGCTCTTATCCAACCAATAAATAAAATTACCATACCGCCATGCAGGTTCAACAATAGTAGTGGATCAGTAAATAGCTCAAAAAAGCACATGGCACATACCGCCTGAACAGCGTAATCCAGCAATCGAGTAAGTTACCCCCATCAGCACAGTTCATTATAGAAGAAATGTAGATAACAAAGACCAATAACCCTCGTAACATGCAGGGAGTAAATTTAGTTTTTCCTTGGCATTTCATCATGTGCAACACCATTTAGCCCTCGAAAGATTACATTGATTATTAAATTCACCCCCAAACATAATAACAGTCTTCCAAACTGTTACTCTTGTAAGCAAACCTTAAGAGGAAAAAGATGAAATAGAGATCCAAATAGATGTTAAGATTTACCAAGTTTAGATACTTATTTCAGGAAAAGAAAATAGGATTTCATTTGAGGGATTTCTTGTAATTTATTTATTTCCTTTTCATATTTACTAGTTGTACGCCAATACAATGTACAGACTTTGGTATTTTTAAGGTAATGTTAATGTATCAAATATTAATGGTATCGTGAGACAGTAAAATTTAATAATGATAATATTCTATAAAAAAATTTGGTAGCCAAAATTTGTTCTAAGGAATAAATTAATGGGATAATATTAATCATATTTAAGCGTTTCAAAATATTTATAGTACACACTGAACAATGAAGAAAGTTTAATGAAAAATAAAAAAACAAAAATATTATATGATAATATTAAACATGCTAACTTAACGAACGGTTCTATTTTGAGAAGTCATGCAAATGTTGAAGAAAAAATCTCATCAAATATTTGGGGGCAACGCCCCGAATGTGATCGACCTGCCCGTTTAGGTCGTGGAAGTCGAGGGGGTGAGCGTCCCTTGTGGGGTTCAAGGGCAACGCACCCAACGGGGATCGACCTACCCGATCAGATCGCGGGGGCCCGAAAGGAATTTTGATTTTCATGTATATATAGAATTGAATATTTTCTAATATTTTTAAATTAAATTATTAATAAGTAAAATTATATTTATAGTTTGTGTAAAATGTAAATAGGTAGAATTTTTGGCAAAAAAATAAGAAATACAAAAAAAATCACGGATGCGGAAACACGGAGTGCCCGTGTCTCCGCACTGTGCGGAGTGTACTAAGCAAATGCTCAATGCAATGCTCCGCACTGTGCGGACTTGCTCCGCACAATGCGGAGCAAATGCTCCTCACTTCGTACAGTGCGGAGTCTTCAAATTTTTTTTAAAATTTTTTTTTTACGTACTAACAATAATCTACGACAAAATCATTCCTATCTTTTATATACGATTTTACTTTAGTGATTGAAAAAAATACAAATGTTATACATGGGAAAAAAGATATTTTACAAAATATCAACTGCAATGCTTCTCTAATACGAAAGATTCATGGAGAAAGAAGATATTTATAAAATTTCAATTGCAATACCAATTAGTCAACAAAAATGGCTATTGTAATAAAACCAGATAATGAACAGTGACGAACTAGTTTAAGTGTGAAATGGAAGGTGCAAAAATGAGTAGTACTTTGACCTTCCTCTCTTATAGGAGAAGTGATTATGTTCAAAATTAGGAAAGTTTCCGTTTTCAGTGTCTGGTAACTTTCCTTCTCCAAATTCTCTCTCTCCCATCTCTCTCATTCCTCTCTTCTTCTCTTCTCTGTTTCTAAGTAGTGTAACGCATCAAGAGGATACCAGCTGCAGTATTAGAATTGGCTAATTTCAATTTTCTGAATACTAAAAGCTCATCTCCCATTGCCAACCAAAAAAAGAGAGAAGAAGAGTGCTGAGCGGCACTTCAACCACTGAAATAGCAGCTAATTATAAAAAGTTCAACATGAAAAGAAAATGATGTTCACTTGACCCAAGTGATCCATCTAGTCTTAAATAAGCATCTCCCAATGAATATTATGTTTACAAATACCAACACCACAACCATAAACCATTAAGTCAACCTTCCTAAGATAAAATACTGAAAGGAGGAACAAGTTCCGTTCCCCAAAACTTGTAATCTAACAAAATTATTTCCTCGTATGTGAAATCGAACTATGGCGTCCCCTTACATGATGTACCAACAATCTAACTCCTGACCTATGGATTTACAAACTAAGCCCCTATTTGACAATTCAAAACTCTTCAATTTTCATACTCATTTTCAACCACACATTTATTTACACAATAAAATATTTTGCATGTAAACCCAAAAACTTTTCCCTACTTTTTAACAATATGTTCGGCAAAAAAATCATTATTCACAACTCTATTTCTCAAAATAATGGCCATCAAACAAGGGCTAAGCCTATGTTTGGCTCATGTTATCAAATAGTTTATAAGCAATCAAGCCACTTATTATCCACATTTAAAGGGACCCGCTAGTACCATCAATTTATCCACCACTTATTTCTATCTATTTATAATTTGAATAGTTTATAAACACTTCCCAAACATGATTTCATAGTTGCTAGCCTTGGTTTTTACCAATTAGCTCCAAGACTTACAGAAACAAGAAGCCAAACTATAAAGTTTCTCTGGAGGAAAGAAATACAAGAATAGTTTATGAAAACTTTTGTCTAAAAATATAAAACAGAGGATTGGAAAGAAATATAAATATTTTTGCCATTTGAGTAATAAGAAGCTGAAGGCCTAACTTCCCTACTCTTAGTCAAAAAGACCTGAGCCAGTAACCAGGGTTCCAATCTGCTACAATACACATTCTTTCCAAAGAAATTCTAAAACATAGATGCTAGAATATACCTCCCCACCGTGCTCCAGAACAGTATCTTCCACAACATCACTGAGCATCTCAACAGAGCGACAGAAGCCGAAGATACAAAGTCTTCTGCCCATATCAAGTCCCTGGCACAGACCAATTCCTTCACATGTCATAAATGACTGAAATGCCAAAGATTTATCCTTAAAAACGTATAAGATATTTTTACATTTGTTGCTGCTATGTCAAAGAGTGCCCCCAAACATAGACCTTGACTTGGATCCATGTAATTACTTTCCTGAAACCGTTGAAATCTTTGTGAAATTTTAACCTTCCCTTGCTTTTTCTGCATGGTAAAACTACATAAAGAGTTAGCTAAAATTTTTGATTTGTTAAGAGATGGAAGGGTTGGAAGAGTGAATATGAAGCGTAAAGAAAGTAAGAAACATACATTTAAATTCCTTATGCCAATATGCTATAATTGCTTTTTTCATGTTTCGGTGTTGCCATATGCAAAAAGGAAGATAATCATAAAATGGCATAGGCAAAACATGGAGCACATTGTGTTTTGCAATGATGTTGCTGTCATGCTTATGTTTTATAGCTCTTTTTGGTGATAAGCAAATAAAACATGTCATAAATTATGCTTACGATGTAATGCACAAGAAAGCACCACTAAAAGTCATAAATGGTAATGCAGAAAAACATTTGACCATTGGCTAATTTTCCAACGATTGGTAACATCAAAGGTCATTTGCTCACAACCAAAAATATACGTGGTTTAGCATTTATAATCTGATACATCGTAAATTTTTTAAATATCTACTTACTTAGAACAACAAATCTTATTTTACACTAACAATATCTGCAAAAATTTGAATTTTCGGTAAACGGTTTTCATCATATATGATTTAACATTTAAGTAATCATAATCCCAACCGTTTATATAATCCAAAATTATAGAGTAATAATATTGATCACCACTAGTGTTTAACACCAGTATTTGTTTCATTAAATTACAGTATTAATTAAATAAAAGAATTATGATTCATTTACTACGACTTATCACATGTTGACGCCTAAACTGGTGCTCTAGCGCCATTGGTGCTAAATAGCATTATTCAAATTATATGTGTGTATTGCAGAGAGAACATACATCAGAAGAAGAAATACGACGTGGGACAAGGTTCCCTCCAATTTGAATCAAGCCATCAGCAGTAAACAATGTGACCCTCTCCTCTGGAACCCACTGTATAGCTGAAAATGGAAGTACCAAAAAGATATACAAATAGAAAATCATTCTGCAGTATTCATAAAACTACCAAGAAAGTAACATAGTTGAACTAGAAACCTTGAAGACTAACATAATCAACATAAAGTAGATAAATAAGCTCTATATTGACCTATTCGGTTATATCCAAAACCCAGAAATTTCCCCGTGCGAATCATTAGAAAAGGGAATTATCATACATAATATTCGAATGCAATTAAATATAATATCAATTCTGCCACCCAAATTCCAATCCTCAAAACATAGAAACAAAGAATTCAACATAAAAATAATCAGCCATGCCCAAGAAACAAAAAACTAAGGGAAAATTGAGAAACATACAAGAGTCTCCAGCATCGGGAGACTCCCAGGGATAGAACCCAAAAACATCACCATCACCATCACCAAGAAAATGACCTGAACCGGAGGCTTTAGCAATAAACCGGAGGGAACGGTATTGAGGGCGATGCGGAGGAAATCTACGGTGAGGGAAAGAAGTGGAGGGACAGGAAATGGGTTCCTTGGGGAGGGGAACTGAGGAGAAGGTGGAAAAGCATAGGGCAGAGGTTTCAGGCATGGTTATGGAAAGAGGAGAATCTGAGAATGAATTGAATCTTGATGAAAGAGAGGAGAGGAAAATGGAAAGGAAAAAGGAGGGGAAAAGAATTTGTTGCCACACATTTTGGACAAAACGACAATTTCCTACATCGGAGGCGGTCCAAAAAGGTGGGTTATTCCTAAGCTTGGTAAACTTTGTGGGTAGATTTTTTTTTTATTTTTTCTTCGGGGAAGATGATTTATTTGTTAATTTTGAAAGATTTAGGAGTCTTACTGTAATTTTTATTTTATCTTTTTAGTAAGTTTTATTTATTTATTTGTATTCATCTAGAGATGGGATAAATTCATCATTTTGTATGGTTAGACTAGACCAATGGATGGATGAGATAAGTGAAATGATGGATGTCACGTATTAAAAAAAGAGAAGTGTTGCACGTACAGAATTTATTTTGACAGAAATGTAACAGAATACTCACACAAGGGTGAGACCTACATTTTTTTTTTCTTTTTAAATAAAGGGTGGGACTCGCTGTTGTCTCTATTCTGTTGCATTTCAGTAAATTTGTTTTTGTACAAATTGATTTCTCCTTAAAAAATGAAGAAATTAGCAATATTTTGTAAAGGTTAAGGACGAAAAAAATAAAAAACCGTAAATAAAATCTACGTTTTGATCTAGTTTTGAGTTTCCATTAAATTGGTACCGTCTACCTTGATTGTGCCATTTCTGAGTCCAGAATTCGAGTATCTATGGTCTATCATTAGAAACTTTATTTTGGACACGTTCACTTGATATTAGAGTTCTTATTCAAAAAGGAAGAAGTTGGTCTTGGCTTTTGAGATATCTGTTTTGAATAGGGGAAATGCCAAAAAAGTTCACTTGGAAAGTGAGGAAAGAAAGTTCCAAGGTTTCCTCATAATTTTAGTAAGGAGCATAATCCAAAGTCATGGTATGTGCATTCATCTGTGTGACCAGGCTTGAAGTTCGTTTTCTCTCCTTAGCTGTTGGATTTATACACTTGAATGTGATTAATTGTCATTAATCTTGATGAGTTATGGTTTAATTTATTGTTAATTTTGTTTATTAGGTAAAAACTTGAGAAAAATTAGGTGAATTGGAAGGAAAAACGGACGAAAATGGAAAGAAAAAATCCGAAGTCTGGGACTAAAGTGCAAATGTTCAATAGTTAATTCGGACTTTAAAACAATTATTAAAGATCACATATGATTAATTGGATGCAATTAGAGGTCAAACGAGTGAAATATAGTTAAAGCATTTTAACAAATCAATTTTCAGCCTCAGATTGAGAACCATTTTTAGGGTAACAAACGTTCGAATTGGAAAATTTATATTGCTAAATGAATTGTAGCACTTCGAGTTATATTTACAACACATTTTAAATCACCTCAATTAGGTATCAAGAGAAAAGGTGAAGACCAAAATAGAGAAAGATGCTCATGGACAACACCCCGTGAACAAGCACGCGTGAAGGCAATTCATGGCACGCGCGGGAGACACCAAATTTCTTGACCCAAAGGCAATTTAGCATGCTTATGCGGGTGTGGTAGTGGCTAGATTTTCTGTTGACGAATCAATTTCCTTTTTTTGATTGAAACTCTTACTGGTGCGATTGGATGATTTTTTGACCTAAATTTGACCCTTATAAGTACAAAACTTGGGAGAAATATTGAAAAAACCTTCTATTGTCTCTTCATATATAATAATATTATCAAATTCATCAAGAACAAGAGACTAATTCATCGCTTTTGAGAGAGAAGATCAAACTCTAGCAAGGTATTGAAACCAATTACGTTAAGATTTTGAAGAATCCAACTTTGGAATTGAAGAACGAGATTTCTTACATTCTTTCATGACCTCGGGTGATGATTTTTCATTATTCTTCCTGTAATTTATTTAAAAGCATGTTAGACTAGATCTGTTTTTGTATTGGATGAGAGATGAACCTTATTATTTATTTGTTTTAATTCAAAACTAGTAATTTAGTTTATTTATTGTGTTTCTTGATTAATTTTCCATACCCATTGCATTATTTAATTGTTTAATAATCAATTAGATAATTAATCATTTGTTGTAGTGTTTAAAAACTCACTATAAGTTTAGGACGTAACAAAATTAACATATGTGCAATATTTGTTAGGAATAATATTTATCACATGTGCAATCATATAGATAATTTAAAATTTAATGCATTCTAATTATTCGAATTCAGACTAGGAATAGATTCGGATCACGATTAGAATATATTTAATTTGTTTTGGAAAAGAAAAATATATATTATAGTTTCATCAATTGTTAAGAACATATGAACAAAACTAAATTATAAATCAAGAATTGAAATAGATAGCAATAGGCGGATTCGAGTCCCAATACAATTATCCATAATCAGATACAAACTCTAGTTTTACTGCTTTTTAAGAGATTGTTTGGGCCCCATTATTTTCTAATAATGTATTTTGGAATAATAAATTGATGGAGAACGTGTGATTAAAAAATAAAGAAAAATTTTAGTTTTACGTGTAATATTAGGATGTGTTTGATAGGAAGGGAATTCCATGGAAATGGAATTTGTTTTCTATTTTCCCACTTTTCTTGTGTTTGTTGGGCTCTTTTTTCTAGGCAAATGATATTTCCACCTTTCCTCACACGCTCACATTTTCTTGCTTTTCCTTGAAATTATTTTCCCACCAAAGTGGTGGG
>CAIGRH010025720.1:0-10883 GCA_903798295.1 Fraxinus nigra | reverse complement strand
AAAAAAAAAAAAAAAGTATTCACATACACAATCAGAATTTAGAAATTGAGAAATCAAGATCATCTTCAAGATTACTTATCACGATATACAATTTCAAAAATAACTCGAAACAGAAACAACAAACGGAAGAACCCACAAAAGAACCAAGTAAATTTTATTTTTAAACTACCACCTAGAGTACTAATCAGAAATTCAAAACATGATTCTTCGCCATAACATGCATAATTAAATAAATGTACTACAAATCTGTCTCTTGTGCAAGAATTAGTTGCAAGGAACAGCTTTCACAATTGAATCAGCTGTAGAGGAGGGAAGGAAATAAGCAAACTTCTTAGATGAGTTAATTTTCGCACCTTAATCATTTTATACACGCAATATACTGAACACACATAGCCCAAAAGATTTTGCATGTGACCCTTCCACGTTCGAGAATAAGCAGCAGCCTCCTGAAAATATTGCAGCAAAATCACATCAGAAAATGGAAAAAGAATACAGTTCATCATGCCAAGCTATCACACAGCTGTAGCGAATTAAGTGCCTGGGCAAACAGGGGTCGAACCAGGAATGTAGTAGGGTATGATCTAACAAAGAATAAAAGTTTTGAAACAAAGCAAGGATACAAGAATATTAAAAATGTTAATTTGTTTTGGATACATCCTATGGGTTTTCATTAGAACTGTATAATGATGATGATACAACTTTTCCAATGGATAAAAAATAAGTTTCAGTTTCTTAAGTTTTGTTGGTCTAGTATCGATTACTTAAACAAACTCTTGACGAGCTAAATTGTAGAATTATTTAGTCATTTCAAATTATATGTAGTAGTTAAATATATCATGTAAATTTGAGACGAGCTCCAAACATTTCTAAGTCATTTAATTCAAACTTAACTTGTTCAAAATATAATTACATGTATGGAGCTGAATGACTCCCCTGGTGCAAATTTTCTAAACTTAAATAAAAATATGAGATTAGTTTTGACTATGTTTCTTCATAGTCGATCTCAAGCTTAGGGAAAAGATGAAGGTTACAGGATAATATTTTATCACACCTTACAACATGAATTCTTGAGAAAATTACAGTGCCCAAAGTTTTAGTGTTTAGATCAGCTCGGTCCCAACATTTAAAGAGGAGCAAGTTGGTCTCTATTAATCCCACTAGATAATTTTCGTCAAAAAATCCCTAGCCATCGCTGCCGCTATCAACTAAACAATTATATATTCCTGTTTCCAAGATCTCCATAGGTATATTTTTTGTTCTTTATTTATTATCTAATATTTTAATTAAGAATATAGGGTATAACCATCTTTTCAATAAAATTTGTCATTTTAACGGATTTTTTGGTGTAAATTGTCTAGTGGGGATTAATGGTGCAACGAAATTGAAACTTTAGGGACTTGCTTTTAAATGCAAAAGCACCAGCATACTATATTACTATATCTTTTAGCTTTCTGGTCAGATAGAAGCATCCCTTACCCTTTATTTCATTCTACAATGCAGCATATAGTATTTTTCTCTTACAGCTAGCATCATTTCATTGGAATTGTGTCCCAGTGTTAACTCACCCATATGCTCAGATATGATATACTTTTTTAGCATCGCTTGGAATTCAAGTTGATATTAGTTTGTAAAAGTAACAGTCATTACTTCCCTATTTCAGAAGCTTGTGCTATTCATAAAATGAACCGATCTAAATTGACATATAATAAACGATAAAAGAATAAGCTTGCTATATAAAAAGAGAAGGAACAGCACAATGCTGACCTTAGCTTGGCGAAGCTCATAGATTTCCAGGAAAAGTTGCTTTCCAAGCTCCTCCAAAGCTTGTACCTCTGCTTCCATGTTTTTGATGTCTTCATAAAGAAAGAAGCAAACACAAACAGATAAAAGGTATTAAACAAAAGAAAGAAAGGGAATCAGCATGGTAACAGAGACACTGTGAAAGCCCATAGGGATAGATACACCCACTGGCCACAGAAATATGAACCAAGATTGCTAAATCAACCCTGTCCAAACCCCAAGATTATTTTGCTGCTAAAGGCTTTCTAAGAGGATAGATTTTAGTTTTAAAATGAAAAATGCATATAAGAACAAGAATTATAGAGGCCCAGATTCTTGAATTGCTCAACTCTTTCTAAGGGTTCATTAAGTCGAGTTGGATAAAGCTAGTTCACTTCTAAAAAAATAGATAAGCCAAAAGTGTGGTTATGTGCCACTTTAAAAATGAAAAGCACAAGACCAGGAACACAAGACATATGTGTTGGATTATGTGTCTTGTAAAGCCAAATGAATCCAAACCACACCACTCTAAGAAAAAAAAATGTCAGCAAAAGATAAAAAAAACAGAGAAAGAAAGAAAGCACCACAAATGTGAGTTTTGGTTTCTTCTGCATCCAAGTTACACTAAAATTGCGATTGTTAGTTCCACTAACGGGAGAAGTAGGGTTCAGCAGGTGAAAGGATGTGGGTGGCAAGGCAAAAGGCGAGAAATTGGCAGTGAAGAAGGTAACAGTCAGGAAGGCGGCTGCTGTGTGCAGGGAAAAGATGGAAGATGATGTTACGAGAGAAGTGAGAAAGGCATCATGCTAGCAGAAGTGGGCCGGGAAGTGGCGGTGGCTGCATTACTGAGTGGGAGAGGGAGAGTGAAGACACAGGATTGCTTGGGCAAAGAATGGTTTCGTGTAAGATTGGCTAGAAAAATATCAAAATGCATGAGCTTTTAAAAATTTAAGTTAGTGAAATGAGAAACCATGAGGATGGTTCGGGAATCACATGCGGAAACATGTGAGCAATTAAACAAGGATGGGAGAAAGCTATTTACAAGATACCTCGCCAACAGGAGAAGGAAAGTAGAGAACCAAATCAAGTGTATTAATGATGAAAATTAAAAAAACTTCATTTAATAGTGAAAGAGGATAAAGATGATAAAAACAACTGATCCACGTGGATTACTATACAAGTACGGAAGTTCCTGGATGAGGTGGTTATTCTATGATATACAAAATTATTTAATGAGATCTTAAATGTTAAAAAGATGTCATACGGATGATGAAGAGTGTTACAATGCATACTTAATAGAATAAAGAAAACATTCAACATTGGATGATTATGGAATTAATTAACTCCTGATTAACACCACGAAATTATGGGAGAGGGTGATTCAGCATATATTAAGGTTTAATTCCAATGTCTTAGATAACCAATTCAGTTTTATGACAAAGAGATGTATTATCAAAGCTAGGAGATTGAAGGAAAAGTACAGATAAAGAAACAAGATTTGCACTTCGTTTTTATTGAAATACATATAGTAGAATGTTCGGGGACATATGCCTCTATCAAAGTTCTGTCTTAAGTTTCCATATTATCATTTTAATCATGGATGAGCTTATAAGACATATCAAAGACAATATTCCTTGGTGTACATCATTTCTTCATTGGATAATTTTCGTTGATGTGTAGAAGGGAACAAATCACGACTTAAAGTTTGGAGTACTTCGAAATCTATATAGCTTAGATTGAGAAGAGACACAGAATAGATTAACTGTAATTTTACGCATGCCACAAATAAGAGTAATAGTGGAGTCAATTTAGAGGGCCATGTTGTCATAAAGAGTGAATTAGAAATTTAGGTTCAATTATTAACAAGGAAGAAGAACTCAAGTAGGATGTAATGCATAGGATTATAGCAGTTCGGATGAAGTGGAGAACTGCAACAAGCATTCAAAGTCATAGAAAGAGACAAGATTAAAATGCAAGTTCTTCAAAATTAATATTAGACTAATCGTACCTCTATGGTGTTGAGTGTTGGTCGTCACAGAACGTAAATTTTACAAGATGGGTGTAGTGGAATTAAGTGAATGTGTGGTCACGCCATAATGAATAAGGTAACATATATCAATAAACAAGTGATGAAGGCACCAATTGAATATAACATAAGAGGGACAATTTAGGTGGTCAAGACATGTCTTGCGTAGACTCCAAGAAGCTCTCACTCACTTTTTTTTTTTGAAAGGTAATCAAATATTTTATTAATCAATGCATATGTATTATCATTTTAAATCAGAAAGTAACAACATGGAATTAGGCAGCCCATCTATATGCCTAGTAGCCACAACATTAAACCAAGTATACAATGTCAAATAAAACAATTCCTTAATATGCGATGTTGTCCGTGATTGGTCTTCAAAACAACGGCTGTTTCTTTCTCTCCACACGCACCAAACGATGCAATCCCAATAAAGCGAGTTAGTAGAGGGATGTGTACACCAAACTTAACATGGCCTAATGTGGTCCAAAGGATTTGATAACGTTGAATTTCCAATAACTATATTGCTTAAATAGAGTGGTAAAAAAGAATTCATGTAGTTAAACTCATAAATTAATCGGAAATATAACTTGGTTTGTTATTGTAGAAAGGCCTTCTCTTCTCCAAACAAGGAAGTCCTTCCATGGATTAGAGGAAAACGACGTGCCTGGAGAAGAGTCATTCCAACTACCAAACAGGGCTCAAATTACAAAAATGCAAAAAATAACAACAGACGAAGGTGATAGGTAAGTATGATTTGAGGCCATAGTAGCCACACAGAAACAGAAAATAGACTGATGAAAAAGACCATTGACTAATGCAAGCTTTTCGTACATCTTTGAAAAAAAAAATTGAGCTTTTACGGAGAGGTTATATTTTAATGTAAAACCAACCTTGTTCCTTTTGGTCGTCTTGAACAGATCGAACAACAGTTCCAACTATCCGTTTTAGAAAGGACCTAGTATTTGATTTCTGTCACATAAAAGTTTTAGTGAACAACAAAATAAGTTAAAAGCTTGTGAAAGAATCTTACAAAGCAGATTTCATTACTTTTTACCCACTTAATCCCACTATCATATTGTGGAAAACAAGTATACAAGCCGAAAAAGATACCATAGAATAAGAAACAACATTTCCCTGCCGTGTGATTGAAAAATATCATTCTGTGAAAATGAAACTTGTCAACTTGCACAGCAATACTTCTATAAGATTATCTCAACCGTTAGAAACAAAACCTGAAGTTCTGTCTATTAGAAGTGTCCACAAACAAGCTACAACTTTTTTTATGGATTATTTACAACTCCATAGAATGAAATATTTTTACCTACAACATTCATTTCTTATGAAATCTGATTCTGTATCATTGTAAGAAAATTCACAAACAAAAAAGGAACTGGTTGACAGATATAGAAAGATAAGTGAACCTCTTCTGACCCTTGGATTCGCTCCATCTCCATTTGATAAAGAATTATCTTCTTTTTCTTTGCAGTGCAAGTCTCAATGGACTGCATTAGCTGTCTTTCCAGTGCCTTGATTTCTGATTCCTCGATTTCTCTCCAAAAAGAAAAAATGAAATGTCAAAAATATGAAATCGAAGTAGTCATGAACTACACAAAATTTCAGCAATTTTTCAATTCTACGGGTAAGCGTAAATTTTTTTGGGACAAGGTTAGGTGGTGACCATACAATATTTATAGAATTCAGCAACACGATCAGGAGCATTCCCGCTGACTTAAATCTTATGCTTAAAGGTTAATCAAGCACTGATTCAAAAATCATAACTTAGACCAAAAAAAAAAAAAACAATCATTTTAAGCCCTGCTTCAAAACACTGCTTCACTCTTTTTTAACTTGTACTAATGAGATTACATCACTGTTGCAAACGAGAGTTTCTTTATGTCTAAGCAACGCTTAAATGTTACCTAAGTTGCCATTTCCTTAATTTATTCTCAATTTCCGCTGCCACAACTCACTTGATTATATTGTCACCATTTTAGTATAGCCATACATTAATCTTAATATCCTAATTTCCACCAAGTTCGTCTCATGGACATTTTATACTTAAGGAACTCAATACTCAGGTCTCAGTATCATAAAGCCTAGCAGGTCTAGTTATTCTATAGAACTTGCCTTTTAATATTAAAAGATCTAGGATATTCACAATAGTTCTATATTTCATCCAATCAGCTCTACATATGTCACATCATCTCTTATCTTTCTTATTAATAATAGAACTTAAATACCAAACAGCACAATCTACAAAGTGACCTCCAGTGTAATCCTTATCCCTATTTATTACTAAAAGGACAGTCCACGTACTCCTTAGTTCTCATAACCGAAAACCTTGAAGTAAATTTACTAAGGATCCGTTTGATTGCAAATGTGGAAAATTGGTGGAAAGAAAATGTTTTACAAGGAATTGAATTACCTAGAAATTGTTTTACAGGGAATTGTAATTAATTGTGTTTGATTGGTATTATTTTCCACTTGAAAAATGTTGAAAGTTTGGTGTTCGTTTGACTTCATTTTTTATGGAAATTGTCCATTAAAGTGATAATTTTTTTTATCATTGGGTCTAGAATTTATTCCAATTGCCAAAAAAAAAAATAATAATAATAACATACCGAATACCATTCGTTTGGCTTTGTTTTGCATGAAAATTGTCAATAAAAGTGAAAATTTTTACCATTGTGTTTAGAATTTATTCCAATTGCCAAAAAAAGGAGGGGAAGTTTTTTACCACAAAAAAGCAAGAAAATCAATTCCACAATTTGGAGGAAAAAGGGTGCGTGAGCCATGTCCATGGAAAATTTTTGCCATCAAACAGCAGAAAAGTGGAAAAATGGAAAATCAATGCCATCAAACAGGGCCGAAATTTCAAGCACAATTGCTTCTTAGTCTCATCAACTAAAACTATGTCATCAACCAATAATTTATATGTTCGTCCAAAGACTGATTGATCTAACTTATTATTTAACTAAAAATTTAACACTTGAATCTACTTAAACATAAACATAATATTCCGTAAACAACTTAAATTAAAAGAACGTGTACAGGAAGCAACTGAATTTCAAATCAAAGCACGGAGCACAAAGCATCCCCCATGTGAAATATCAGGATTTCAAGATATACTCAAGGACAATGAGTGCTTCAACTCGTTAAAGTTAACTTATGTAATAGATCTAACATTATCCTTACCGAATGAAGAGAGATAGGTAGCTGTATGGTAAATTCACTGCTCCAAAGCCAGATAGGACAGCCATGACAGTCACACCAATGACCCCAATTCTGCTCACCAACTGAGGTATCGTGAAAAATCCTAATAAATCAAAAGAAGTCGTAATGATGCAGGAAAATAAGGACATAAAACCCAGAACATGCTCAGGAAATATATCATCCCCTTTGCAACATCAGAAATTACAAGCAAACCTTTATCTGGAGAAGGCATTGGAAAGTGAATGCCCATGCGCCAAAAACCATAGAGAAAAGCCAACAAGAATAAAACAGCACCAAGTCCAGCACGTTCTTTTCTAACACCTGAAAAGAAAGAAAGAATAAGACAACAATAATTACAAAAAATTTACTTCAGGGAAAATCTATTGGAGAACTTGAATATGTTGGTGCTATTATTGTTAAAGCAATGAAATTTCTCTATGCCAAGCAAGAATTTATGAGTGAAATATTATGGTAGACTAGAAAAATGTAACCAGCTAGTTACCGTTCCACCCCCACCCTAATGACAACAAATAAACTATAATGGTAATAACAATTAAATATGAAAAATGATATTCACGAGTGGGTAAAGTTGTCTTTGAAAAAGAAGAGGGGGTGATTATTTACTTACCACTGTTGCAAAGCATCAAGTAACAATGATAGTAAGGCAACATGAAGACCAGTAGCATAATCAGACAAAACAGATCCACCTTCCAATTCATCCATCTTGCCCTACAGCCAATAGGAAACGCTGTCACGTTCAAACAACTTATTTGTAGTACAACAGCCTCCATAAAACTCAAAACTGAAAAACTTATGGTAGCATCATCATGAAGCCATTTTTTTAACATTCAACACAATTGTAACTTGCCTGACCTTATATGTGAAACATAAGCCAACCTAGAAACAAATATTTATAGCATCTAAGTGCAACGGAGTGAAATCACGAATGTCAGTAGAAAGATGGATGTTATTTTAATTTCATATTTATTTACCTTTCAAAAAAAAAAAAGTAGAAAGATGGATGCATCCAGAAGAAAATACATTAATATAATAAATAAGAACACGATCAGTTTATAGCATTTAACTACTGCAATTTTCAGACTAATGTACCGTCAGAGAAAACAAATCCACATTCCAATTCATCCATCTTGCCCTACAGACAATAGGAAAGACTACCACAATAAAACTACTTACATGTAGTACCATGAAGCCTCCGGGAAAGGAAAAGAATGATGGTAGCATCATCGGGAAGCCTTTCTTTATCACATTCAACGCCATTGTAAACATTACATGAAACATTAACTCATTCTAGCAACTATTCTTTATAGTACCTAAGTTCAACCTAGTGATCTCGCAAATGTCGGTAGAGAAAAAGGGTATCCAGAAGAAAATACAATAATTTAATCCTTAATACATGCGATTTTCAGATTCATATTAGAACAGTAATAGAAATAACGTTGTGAATAGCTTACTCTTTGGAAAGAATAGGAATGATCTCGAAGAGCACGAGCTGGAAGAGGTTGCAAGAAAAGGCAAAAACGACGCTGAAAATGATCTGAACCAATGCCCGTTTCTCTTCGTACTCTTTGTAAAGCCTCCGGTTCAAGAACCACAGCCCAGCCCATCCAAGCAACAACAACGACCCCACCGCCACCACTCCTTCGAACGCCGTCCTTCCCCAGCCCATCTCGATGCGATTCACACCAATCACACTCGATTAACCAATCAATTTATCTTATTACTGTTAAGAGTTATATTCACTCTTCGTTCTAGGTTTGCGGTTTCATCTCGTACTTCACAACACTAGAGCCGGTCCGTTTTTCTTCATTTGCCAGTAAAGGGCGACGCGCTTTCTCTCTACTTGCACGATTTTACCATACTGCAATCAACGCTTTTAGGGTACTACTGTTATTTCTTCTTTTCTGTTTTCAGTATATTCGTGGGATTTACTCATACACGCCTATGTTATAAAAGAATTTCTGAAAACAGCCTAGCCTATACTAACTTAAAAAATTGGGGATTTTTTTTTTAAGACCTCCATTTACCTGTCAAGTTGAATTAAGGCCTTAATAAGGGTCATTTTCGCAGGGTCAAAAGCTTTTTTGTGAGATTAAATAACTGTTTTTAAATATGATTGAATAATTTTTTAAAAGTGTTTTGTATGATTAGTACAAGTTTAAAACGAAGTTGGTTTGGTGGAGTTTATCCTTGTTTAAGCCCGCAGCTCGGACATAGTTTGGTGGAGTTTATAAATATTTTGTTCTGATATCCCTCTTCTCTTAAAAGAGGGAATCCAACGTTTATTGTTCATTCAGGAGGTATTTTCGTCTTCCCATTTTATCCTTTTTTCATATCGATTGAAACCGATTTCGTCCTTTGTATTTGCCGCCTCCGAGAAAAAAATATCGCAGCAGATGTTCGTGTACTGTAGGCGTATTTCATGTTTCCATTTTATCATTTGTTTAATGTTCATCGTGGATAAATTACAATTAGTCAAAAATGTAGGTGGTAGACGTATTTTTCTTCTCATTTGCATTAAAGACGACATTGAAAGGCGGTGGCTGGAGAAATATATATATATGAAGAAAAATTTATTCCATTCCATCATCGTCTTCACTAGTTTTGCAACATACAACCCTGACATTTTCTTACCTTTATTGCTTTTTACTGTAAGTAGTTAAGTAAAAGTTATGTTTCGTTCTATTAGTATTGCATGTATAGAAATTATGCTTATAGATCTTTTTCAATTTTTGTTCGGTAGTATTTTTGTTGTCCATATCTCTATAGATATTCCACTCTCCAAAATATTCTTCAGTCATCCATTTTAACGCCTGTTATTTAGTGTTAATTCTTTTTGTCTATAGAAACCAGAAAATTAGCACACAGACAGAGAAAATGCATTGTTTCCATTACAGTTGAAGAGTTGTAAAGAAACATTAAATTACAACAATTAATAATACATACATAAAATTATACCTGAATTTATGTAGATAAAAAAAATCGTTGTAACATAAGAACGAAAGAAAAGTTGACTACGAAAGACATTAATAAGTTTGTCAACATATCATTTTAGTATTATTATTGGGGTGGGTATCTTCCACTACAGTTAAAGAGTTGTGCGGAAACATTAAATTTTTACTAACTAAATTACAACAATTAATAATACTTACATAAAATTATACCTGAATTTATGTAGATAAAAAAAATCGTTGTAACATAAGAACGAAAGAAAAGTTGACTACGAAAGACAATTAAAAATAAAATAATAAATAAATAAATAAAAATTTACTCCCCGTGCGCGCACGGGGAGTTTGTGTCATTGAAAATATTAATTAAACAAACAGGTCGATCCCCGTCGGGGGCGTTTTCCCCGAACCCCCACGAGGGGCGCTGTCCCCACGACCTGATCGGGCAAGTCAATCCTTGTCAGGAGCGTTGCTCTCGAACCCCCACGAGGGGTGCTGTTCCCCGACTCCCATGACCTGACCGGGAAGGTCGATCTCCATCGGGGGCATTGCCCCCGAACCCCCACGAGGGATGTTGCCCCCTCGACTCTCATGACCCGATTGAACAGGTCGATTCCCGTCGGGGGCAATGTCCCTGAGCCCCTAAAGGGGCGCAACTCATCCATTCGGTCAAAAAATATGTAACTTATTTTATATACTTCGATTTTTAATTTTTATTATGGTTGTGCTTTTCTTTGCTTGTTATAATTTTAGTCATTTCTAATTTTGTCTATATTGAATTTGTTTCCAATTTTTTTTTTCAGTTGCAGGATATCATTCTCAAAGTAAAAATATCATAATTTCTAACATCAATTGAACTGTGCTATCTTTAGGTACAATATTTTTTTTATTTTTTT